>VOQJ01011793.1:29310-42998 GCA_015052665.1 Apistogramma diplotaenia | reverse complement strand
GACGTGGAAAATGGCTTCCTCAGGCAAACTTATCCAGCTGTGTGTGTGTGTGTGTGTGTGTGTGTGTGTGTGTGTGTGTGTGTGTGTGTCAAGCTTCATCTGAGCCATTTAATCAAATTTTTTCTAGCTGCTCATCCAAACGGGTGCAGAATGACTAGAATTACAATCCAGTGCTTCTTTTTAAATGTCTGTTACTCTGACTTGCGCATCCAACTATATTTATTGCGTATTGCTCTGAGTATTCTCAAAATGTGATTGAGCCGTCACTTTGAAAAGATCAACAGGTCCATTGTGATGCTGAGGCAGTGGTTGCTGATGTGCTGCGTTCTCCAAACAGCCAGTACAGATCAGCTGTAGGAGCCAAGCTTGTTTAAGCATTGTCAGGAATTATCAGGACTGTTGTCTCTTCTGTAATCAAATTATAATGATAATAATTATGTATGTATGTGTCTAACTTTATGACTCTTTATTACAGTTACACAAGTTGTAGAAAAATATGGATGTGAATTTGTAAGAGTTAAAGGCTTTAGACTTAGCATCATAAACTTTGATCAGACCGTATAGTCTGTGGTTCTTGAACTCTTTAAACAAGTTCTTTTTTTTTTTTTAATTATTTTGATATTTTCAGCCTTTTTTTAGGTTGTGAAGCAAGGACAAATTAAGGCTTAAAGAGCTGCAGAATGAGTTGTGAAACTGTAGGAGCTTTGTCCTTCTCTCCCTCTCATCTTTTTGAATCAGCTCTCCTTCATCACATCACTTCAACCCTTTTGCCCTTCCTCTCCTTTCCTCCCACTCTCCCCACATGGCTGCCAGAACTTGGTGTGAATCAGAGATCAGAGCTCACCTCCGGTCGCCTCTGCAGTCTTCCTCCTCCTGTATGCACATGTTGGAGATTCGTCACTCAGCTGATTTGGATCAAATTACATCCCATCAAAATCGCTTCCCGTTCCCCCACATCCTCTTATTTCTTGTTAATTATTAACTCCTCAGATCAATGACACCGCACGGCTGTTGTAGTATTGCGATTCTATACATTGTGCAAAAGAGTGAGTATGACTGAGCTTTGTGTAATAATAAGTATGTTTGTGTCCCTGTCAGGTTGCTGCAACTCTCAATAACCTGGCTGTCCTATATGGGAAGAGAGGGAAGTATAAGGAAGCAGAGCCTCTGTGCAAGAGAGCACTGGAGATCAGAGAGAAGGTGCGTAAAAGGTCATCAGACAACATGATGAGTCAGCGCAGTAGTGGGAACTTTTAGTTTCAGACAGACTTTGTGTCCTAATTATATACAAGTACTTAAACACTGCAGACTTCCCTCTGAATATTTCCCGTAAAGGCAGCAGAACGAGTAGCAGAGATTAAAATGTTCAGACACCACTCTTTAACTGATCGCTTGGCCCTTCAGCTTTCCATTTCAGCACAGTTATTGACTATAACTGCAATAAATCCACTCCCTTTTAGAACAACTCAATTTTAAATTTCACACAGAAATGAGCAGCAAAATGAGCCTTTCATCCCTAATGACGTTATTTCTTGTCGGCTTTAATTTAACATTTTTTTAAATAAAAGACGGACACCATGTGGTCACAACTGTATTTTTTTCCCTTTTCATTACTGTTCCATGTGTATCACAGGGCGGGCTCTTTATCTGAGTTTCTCTCTGTTTGGTACTTGGAGGAGCTGCTCAGCAGTGCTGAAAGTGCAGAAGATGCTTTTTGTTGTTTATCCTCAGTGTTTGCCTTTGAACAAACTCCCTTCTCTCTTATTCTTCGTCTCCTTGGGAATGCGATGTCAGCTTTGGTTAAGCTGAGCCATTTATTTATTTTTAATGCAGCTTAAAGTCCGATGGTAATACACTTGCTTAAGCTCGAGTTGTTTTGTACATGCAGGGCATTGCAAAGTGGCTGCAGCAGAATTGCTGAATCAGAAGGATATGTTTTTTTCCTCGTGTTCTGCCTTTTAGTATAAACTCAGGAAATTCAGCTGCTATCTGCTTTAGTGGGTGTCAGGAAATAAAGTGGTGTCAAAGCTTTTTTACTTGTCTAAACAAAGAGTTTATATAAAAACATTGGATTTATAAAGTTCTGCTAGGAGATTGCAGGGTTAATTTATATTTTGTATATAATTAGTATAATCCTTTATCATTTATACTCTTCCATTGCAGAAATTTTTGCACAACTTGCTATCTTGATACATAGAAGCTGCCTAAAACATAGTTTGTTATAGTTTGTAGTGCAATTTAAAGCTCTAATAAAGGATAATTGTTCATTAATATTTCCCTTATTATGATTCACATCATAATGTAAATACTGATCATATATTAGACATAAAACAAAACTTCTTGTAAGCAGCAAGGTTGAATCAGATGGATCAATATTTTGCTCCAAGCTGGCTGTAATTGCTCTTGCTAAAGGTTAGCGACCAAATGGCAGATGTCAGACACAGGTTGTTGTCTAAAACTCGTCCCTGTTCCTCTTTTCTGCCTTTTGTCTCAGGTGCTGGGCAAGGACCACCCAGATGTGGCCAAGCAGCTAAACAACTTGGCCCTGCTGTGTCAGAACCAGGGCAAGTACGAGGAGGTGGAGTACTACTACATGAGAGCGCTGGAGATCTACCAGACCAAACTGGGCCCTGATGACCCCAATGTGGCCAAGACCAAGAACAACCTGGTGAGAAAGATGGGTGTATTTTATCAGTTTATGGAATTAAAAAAAATAACACAAACAAACCAAACAAATCCTGTGAAGGTTCTCCTGCATGTTGCTGACAGCTCATTGTTGGGCCTTACTGTTCACTGCTGAAGAGGAACCTCTGACTTTGCTCTAGGTTTCTCATTTCCAGTGTCATGCTGGTTCTTACTGTCTGTGTTCTTCAGGCGTCCTGTTACCTGAAGCAGGGCAAGTTCAAGCAGGCTGAGACACTGTATAAAGAAATCCTAACCCGCGCTCACGAGAGGGAGTTTGGCTCTGTTGATGGTACAAAGTGCACACACACTCTTTTAAACATTTCAGACATTGCAGTCAGTAGCTTAAATCTAGAGTAGCTAACACACACAAAGCACGTGTGAACAAACTGATGGGTCTCCTACACTCCCTGCTCTCTTCTGAAGTGAAGGTTAATATGTTCAGGCTGCTGTTATCATTTTAGTGGAGGATGTAGCCAAAAAGAAAAAACAACTTCAGAGCCAGAGTGACGTTTCAAAAGTCTCTCCTGCTTATCTGAGTCTGTCAGGACTGATTGTGTCTGTGTTCTTCTGCAGATGAGAACAAACCAATCTGGATGCATGCCGAGGAGAGAGAGGAACGAATCAAGGCGAGTGTCTGCCACAGATGAGCACTTTGAAAACTTTCTTGTGTATAATTGTAACTTCAGTTATGCTTTCTTAATTTAAGGTTTTCAGTTTTATAGACAAAACCCTTATGATTGCATAGCGCCACACACATTCACTAACAAAACTCCTCGAGTTCAGTAAGATCAGCCGCTGCTTTAAACTGCTCTGACAGTTCTGTTATCTTATTTAACATGAACTGGGAAGGATTGACTTTACAAAGAGTTGGATTAAGAGATTAAGTCTCAGTAAAAGCCACTCACTTCTGGTGAGGGTGCGAGTCCCCGACTTTCCCAGCTAAGAGTTCATTTCACGGTTTAATAGGTTCAGATGTTCAGGGGAAGCAGTCCTGATCCAACTATAATCCCTCTGCTAAATACCTCTTCGTGTAAACTGACCACACACAAAAAAAAAAGAATTGGGTCGATTTCCATCCATGAACATCGATTCATTTTCATATATGCAAATTTCTGAAAAGTCGTTTTTGGAAACTGGTGTCTCACAGGGGAAGGAGAAGGACGGTTCACCGTTTGGAGAGTATGGAGGCTGGTACAAAGCCTGTAAAGTCGACAGGTCGGTTTTTTTTCCCTACTGTTTCCATATGGGTGATGCACTCAGCAGAAGCAACAATGCTCCACCTTGTATTATATTATCTTTCACCAAAATGATTCTCTGATAATAAAATTTCCCCTCCTTGTCTTTGCAGCCCCACGGTTACCACCACCCTGAAGAACCTGGGCGCCCTCTACAGGCGACAGGGCAAGTTTGAGGCAGCCGACACTCTGGAGGAAGCTGCGTTGCGGTCCAGAAAGCAGGTGTGGTCTCTGGATACTGTGACTAACAACACTCGACTCCTGGGTTCAGTGAAAACTTCACTGTTGATGTCGATGTAGCAGCAGATGACTCGTTATCAGGGCTTAGATCAAATGGTTTTGGTGAGAATTTGCGTCAGATTAAAGGTAGAAAACGTGTGAGCTGCTGTGAAATTGGAAAAACGATGATGCAGTCGGAATGCCCCAGAGGCTTAAGCGTATTTTTTTTTTAGCTGCCGCTGATGGTGTTACTTATGAGACTTAATGGATTTGAGAGAAGTCCTGCAACTTTTATCCTCAGTTAGGTTTTTCTTCAAGGTTTTAATATCAAGTTAACACACATGATACTAATTGTTGCGGCGCTGCAGAATTTACAACTGTAGAAAGTAAAATGACGCATTGATGATTATTACAATAACTCCATTATAACTGCGTGTATGGGTGAGGTCAGATCTGCCTCTGGAGGCTTGTTTTAGAACCACAAATTTTCTTTGATATATTTGGAGCCTTGTAATTTTTGCTCAAAGAAGGATCTGATCCCTTTATGAATGTAACCATTAATAAGCATTTAGATAACACAAGTGGAATATGGTTTTGGTAAAGAAAAAATAAATATCCAGACTCCCTGTTTAATGTCCTGTTTGTTTTTCCCTGCTTGAATAATTCATTGCTCAGGCGGGGACACAGCAGATGCTCCCTGCTGTGCTGTAACTATATCACTGGGCCAGCTTTAATTACGTGACACAGCGCTGGATGTTACCAGCTTGTTCCTGTACAGAAAAGCTCATTTGCACCATGGTTGCAAAAATAGTTTGCCCACCAAGCTCCAAATTGCAACTTGTTTAAAAAAAAAGGAAGTCCTTTAAGCCTTTAATATCTCTGTCATCAAAACAGCAGCAAGAGATTTAAAGTTACCTTCTGGGTTTCAAGTGGTTAGCTGTTGTTTACAGGCTGCTTCTTAGCTTTGGGGAGCAACTTCTTGTGTATTTAAAAACTGGCCTTTTTAGAAGAGTTTCACAGAATTTCTAGTGACTTTACTATTATTAGCTGTATTAGCAGCATATCTTTTTACATTTTCAGGCATCTCTCAGGTTTATTTTATTTGTTCTGTTTAAATCAGTTCTGACTGCTGATCAGTGTGTGCCACGCGCTGAGTTTAGGACAGCAGGAAGTAGAAGTTTATGGTATTAGTATTAATTGGGTTTGATGAATTAGCACTTGTGCATCTGTGTGAACGAGGCTGTGCTCAAGCTCCGACCAGTGCAGGTGCTTAGCTTGTGCTTAACTGGATTTATTTGAATTGGCATTTCTTGTCTGTGAATATCAGGGTCTGGACAATGTGCACAAGCAGCGCGTGGCTGAGGTGCTGAGTGAACCAGAGGCCCGCGAGAAGCAGCGAAGCCGCGAGAGTCTGAATTCTGACACGGTGAAGTATGAGAGCGGGCCAGACGGCGGCGAGGAAGTGAGTATGAGCGTGGAGTGGAACGGGGTAAGTACAGTACACAGCCCTCAGCACCTTACTGAGAGTTTTCAAAGCAGGGCGCAGACATATTTACATGATACAACTTCTGTATCTCTCTAGACTGAAGCCGTCCACAAAGTCTTTTTTTTTGGTGTTAAATTTTATCAGCACAGAAACGGAATTAAAACGACTGCAAATGTTTTTCACATTGAGCTGGTTTGGATTGGATTAGTGTATCTGCTGTCAAACAGACCAGCTGATTGGCTCCCTGTGAATTTGTTGTGAGAATGAGGTGCCATCATACAGAATGGCTATTGAAATATTTCTTTTCTCTGAGTGACTTCTGTCAAGAAAGATACAGTGATGTTGTTTCTTCACCTAAATTAAACATTTGAATGAGGATTTTCTCTCAGTTAAAAGGATCAAACTGTACTGTGCTACACTGATAATCCTGATTGACAGTCACAGTCACTCTGTTTTCCCGCAGTAGTTAACTGCTTGTACTTGTGCTGCTGCTACAGTATGCTGACTTTGATTAATGAGATCAAGTGAAAAGATGCTCTGCTGGAGCATTCACTTGGCTGGAGCTTAAATCTTCGACAATAGGTGACTCGTAGTGCTCTGCGTAGTTACATATTTTTCACTAAACTCTTTTTTTTTTTTGTATCACTTATGCAACTAACTTCTAAAAAGCTTTAAAAATCAGTCAGCCCCTCTGATCTCACACACTGACACACCCACCCTGCTCCCCCAGCTGCAGACCCACTCTTCTAACTGAGCTGGTACATTTCTGAGTGTCCGCAGAATTTTCTCAGCCTGTGCTCACTGCAGTGGCAGAATATGTAGTTATAGGATCACTGTAGGATGTTCGCTACCTTATTTCTAAAATGCTGCTCCTGCTGCTGCTGCTGCTTAGAGCTGGGCTGTTCGCGTAGCAACAGTAGTCATAGATCCCTGAACCACCAATCAGCATCTCCTATTGCGCCTCTGGTTGTAGCCCTTGCAGGCGGTATGGTGTGACACATAGCTATGCGTATAAACTGTGCCCTGTCAACAGATTATTAGCGCACAGGCTCCTGCAGACAATCACCAGCAGATCTCTGGACCTATTTATATCAGGAAAGGAGCCGGGCTCATCTGGAAAGAGCTTTAGCTGGAAGGGAAATCTGACAAGCTCTGTTGGATCCAAAGAGTAAATAAAGTCAATATGCACACAGGGCAGCAATCAATCAGTCAACAATCAGTTTTTAATTGGATTTGAAATCAAACTTTATTGATCCCAAGAGGGAGCTTTTCTATTACAGCAGCAGAATGAGACAGGAACTGACAAATATACAAAGAACTAGAAGTTGCTAAAGCTATACACAGAAGTACAGTAGACGCATTAATTTGGGAGTTCACTCTAGAAATCAGTATGTATTCATAGCTAGCAATGGAGTGAGATGCTTTATTGATCCCGCAGGAAATGAGGGCATCCAGCAGTTTATTATGTACAATAAATAGAATACAAGCAATGTAGGTATTCTGCAGTTAATGTGTTGTAACATAACAATAAAAATGCTCTCAAAATTTATGTGAACAGACTGAAATGACTGTTTTTCGCTTTTTCTACTTTAAGCATATGACATAAAAAACTGCAGTGTGCTGTTAATCTGCTTTTGTAGTGGCACATTTACATATTTATACACTTTGTGTATGATTAGCATGCATTGCTCTTTTCAGATGTCTGCGGTAGCAAAAAATAGTTTTGTCTATTCCCAACATCATTGTTGATAATATCAGAGGCTATCGGCTTATCGTTCTAATACTAGATGGATAAAACCAGATATATCTAGCCATGTTTATCCTCCACTGCTTCCCTGCAGTTGTCAAACTACATTTTGTTTTTCATCCTGTCAAATCATCACTTCCACTTTAGCTCTCTCCACAGGCAGCTGTGAAAACCTCTCTCTTCTCACTTAATATAAATGAGTCTGTGACTCATCAGTCTGTTCTGACTCAACATGGGCTCTGTACTGTACTCCTTCGGTGTTGTTGATCGTGATCTGCATGTATGTTTGTTTCTGATTTTTGCATGTGTGTGACGATCTGCTCCCAGACAATGTAAAGTGTGACTTTCCTGGCCTGTTTTCTTTTCCCGTTTGTTTGCCTTGTTAGCAGCCAGAGAAGATGGAAGAGTTCAAACTGAATAAATCTCCTTAAATTCATCTGGTCATCATTTGATTGACTTGTGTTACCAAAAATGTACTCTCCCCTCCCCCGTTTTTCGGGACAATAAATATCTTCAGGAGCATCGATGCAGTTTACCTTTAAACAAAATCTGCTATTACTGAACAGTTACTCGAATGGTCCTTACATTAAGCCAAGCCTGCTGCTTCTGTAGCCAAAAAAGAAAACCGTTAAATATTTAGTTTCATAGAAATAGAGCATATCTGTCTGGCTGCTCTTGTATGTCTCTTATCTCACCCCTCTGTGTATTTTGTGCTCCCCTAACAACGTTTAACCTTGCTCATGTGTTGATGAACTATGTTCCAGACTCAGTGTCTCTCTGTCATTGAATTGTATAAATGCTCCACCTAGTGGTGAAGCCTGCAAGTAGAGTTAAAATTAAAATGATACCATAATAATAATAATAAAATTGTTGTTTTTTTTATACTGGTTTTTGTACATGTAAATTCATACAAAACACAGACCTGGGAAAGTGTTGATATGATTAAATAATAACCATGCTGGAGTATTCAGGCGTTTAGGCGTCCACGCTAGCTTGTACTTTAATATGCTGAGGTTCAGTCAGCCAGTTGAGTCCTCGTCATTTTGAGTGTTGCAGCTAGAACTGGAGTCTGGAGTGAGGTGTGTCTGGATACATTTCTGGGCAACTTCTTCTTTTTCTCTGCAAAGTCGGTCAGTGCCTTCTCAGTTTGGCTTAGCTTGCTGGGCTTTACAGGTTTTGACCCGAGAGTGGATGAGACCCGAGGCCATCTGGAACAAACAGGCTGTGGAAAATAGCTGATGGCCTTGGAGAAAGAATATAATGGTGTCTGGGTATTTTTGTTCTACATTCACAGAAATCTTGTTGTGCCTATATCGTAAGATGGTGATTCTCATAAAATTATCTTATTATTATTATTTTTCCTAGAATTTCCTTTGAAAGGGCTAGAATTAATAGATATTTATTCCAGGGATTTCTTGATTTCTCCATGTGAAAGTGGTTTCTCGTGAATATGGAACTGCAGAATAATAAATATTTTGCCACACAGCTGAATAGTTAGCACTTATGTCACTAATAACTACTACTTAAAGCCCAGCCATACTGGGCTCAGTGTTGGGTTTCTTATATAATAAGAGAGACACTGTGTCCGGTCTGTTAACCTCTCAGTCTTCACCTCTCTTTAATTGCTTCTCTGTATTCATATCTCATCCTTCTGTCTTTTCTCCCTCTTTTACTGTTTGCTTTTCCTTCTTTCTCTTTTCTATCTGCTCTGTCTGACCGGCAGGCATAACTCCAGATGCCTTGTAGTGGTTCTAAAAATTGTCTTCTGCATGACGGATGCCTCGCCTCACCTCGCCTCAACCCCTTCAGCTTTGCAGTTTTCTTCAGCTCTCTTTTCTGTGGCGGGATTCTTCACACCGGGTTCAACCAGAGTGATAATGTTGCTTTTTACACCCGACTCTCTGTTGTTTTTGGGAACAGGAACTGTGTGGAAATGGTTCTGGCAGAAATGAGGAGGCCGCTTGTGTCTGAATCCAACCCTCTGCTTTCTATTTGTGCTAAAGCACCGTGCTAGAATGTGTAATGTGCTGCAGGGGGGAGAGGACTGGGGGTGACTTTTCTTTATGGCAACATTAAACTTGTGCTTCGTACCTTGATATTTCTCCTTGTCCTTTAACTCTGCTTCTCTGCTTCCCCTCTTTCTGTCACTCTCCTCTATCTTTAAAATGTGCTTTCTTTTTACCTGTGGACTCGTGGGAGGATCTGTGAGGGGTGATTGTGATGAACTAAACTCTCGTTTAACTCTCTTCATTTTGACCTGGACTATAAGATCTGAGCTTTCTTATTGTAAACCTGCTACAAACAAATGTGACCACAAAATCATCCGTTAAAGATGAGTTTCTTGGAGCTCTGTTACACTGTCATGTCATTAATCCAAACGGTACCAGAGATGCCCCAAAGTATAGCTACATGTGGTATAGTTAAGCAGCAAATGTAAAGTAGAGCAACATTTTGGTCAAGACTGTGTTCTGTGATTAAAAAGAGATCAATGAAATTTGCATGAGATCTCAGAAGTATTGCTAAACAGGCCCATTGATCTTAAAGACGCGGGGCTGCAAAATGACTGCAAAGAGATGCAAAATGCAAAACAAGCAGCTGCATGTTTGTGTCCACTGGTCCTTTTATCTTCAGCAGTGAACAGAATTAAATGCAAAGACAAAATAGCAGTGTGATTGTGCAGCAACATGTAAGCAGTGTTTGTGGTTGTTGTTATTTTTTTTTTAACCACAATCTGTGCGTTCAGCCCAGGTGCAAATGCAGATCATTGGTGCAGTTAATTTAAGGCCGGACTTCATTAGAGCAAGAAAATGAAAACACTTCAGCACTACGTCCCTCTTCACTGGAAACGGCCAAGGCGTGTACACAAGCAACACTGACTACATTCTGTTGATGTCATGGCCAGTTGTTCCAGCGAAACCAAACCAAACCACAGCACAGCGCTGCTACTTAAAACCGAACCTTTGTCAGATGCACTCGTGATATTTCTCCAGGTCAGAGATGATCCGAGTTAAAGCCTCCTTCCCTCCCTGTGTCTCTCTGTGGAGGTTAGAAGCTTCTCGTCACTCCTTTATCATCCATGCAGTTTAATTCAGCATTAACTTTTAAAATCTGTAGTGGTAGCTGAAAACGTAGTGAGTTAACATGCTGTAAATAACATTGACTTAACTCGTCAGCATGATCAAGAGCACCGTTGACTGTGGCTCTGTAGGTTTCTGCTCCTGTTTAGAGTTTAGTCATTGCCGTGTGTCTCTGCTTTCTCATCTGTTTGCACTGATATCAGACATAAAACATGTTGTGATGTCAATAAGAGGACACACAAAGGGGATCAGGGCCGATGCACAGTGGACTTACATGTTTAAGTCCGGAACAGATGAAGAGTTGAAGGTTTTCCACTTGAAGCTTTTGGCCGATACAGAGCCTAAACCCTGTGTGTTCTCTGTTTACCTTCTGTATATCTGTGTATATAGTTGTCAGGGTTGGTGTTGGGGGGGCGAGTTACAGAGCATTTGCTGTATACAAGCATCATTGTTGCATTTGCTGAAAGTTTAGGAGTTAAATTAGTCCCCTCGTCGGCCTGATCTCACCTCCTGCTACTAATCTTCTGTGTGCGCTGTCCCGTTTGTGCATCTTACAGTTTCTTTCTTAACTTCTAATAAAACTTAAACTCTTTGCTCACCTGAACTTGTGCCTGTCGCCTCTTTGTGTGTTCCTTCTCTTTTCTGTGTGCGCCATCGTAACCGAGTGAACTCCAAACCTGCTCAGATGCAGCAACAGAGTTTCAGCTGAGGGGAAGGAAGATTTACCGTATCCACTGTCCATAAGCTTCAATAAAGCAGATCTTTTTGAAAGTTAATATTTGAGTCATATAATAAGTGTTGTGCAGATTTGAACAGAAAATTTAATTCTAATAGAAAAATTTACTCTGCAAAAGGCACAAAGGGTAGGTTGATGTCAGAAATCAATAGTGTATCATATTCCTTCTAAATAATTTCATTTGATTTCTGAGGTAAGTTTGGGTGAAGCTTCAAATGTTCTACTGTTTGTTTTTAAGAGTAACTGATGGCTGCTTATCATGTTTTTACATGTGGGCTCTTTTGTTTGAAAGTTATTGTTTAAAATGAAACGTTAACTCGATGAAGAGAAATTCTGATGGTCCCCTGATCTCATAATAAATCTCATAAACAGATGTCAATCCGATCACATGAGTTTCTGATTAAATATCAACATGATTAGAAGTATGTAATCCTTGTTTGGATCCCTCCCACAAATTCTATATTTCTATCAACATAAATATCTGCCACTAGGGGGCATACAAGAGGTTGACCTGTCCTATGCTGCTATAAAAGTTCTGATTAATCAAAAATACTGTGCAAAGGAAGTGGTGCAGGTAGGAACCTAACATTCCTAACTAACAGCCACACAGGGCACAGCTCCACTGAGGCCGAATGTAGGTGGAACTTCAGTGGTCATGTATGAACAGATGGAGGGGTGATCTGTCATTGGGTGAAGCACCATAAATTAAGTCCCCCTAAATTATGCAGTGTCATTTGTGCAGTGAGAGCCACTACAGTCCACCTACTCACATTTGAAAAGACCACCAGCTGATGGTGACGTATGCTGTGCCGTTTTTGATAAAATATTTTGGGGGGAAACACCCACATGAGTTTAGGGATAACAAAATGAATACAGTCTGTTTGGTGCTGTATTGAGTTACAAGCCACAGATCACAAATTGCACATCATTACCGGTGTGTAAATGAGAGTGCACCTGCTTTGCTGCATCATGTAGCACATGAAGTTTTGCACGAGAGCTTGTGCACCTCTGTTTGCACATCTGTGTGCACCTGCACAATCTAATGCAGTCCAGTACAGCAGCTCATCATGCTCATAAGTATACAAACAACCCTCAGTGAAACAAGCTTTGTAAAGATAAATGTAGCAGAGCTGGTTTATTGGATTACTTTAGATCAAACGTTAACTGCTGACTGCTTGTGAGACTATGTCAGCATATACCAGTGTGCAGGTGGGCTTTGACTATGTGTAACCTAAACCTATATTACGGTCCTTGAAAATAAAACAGAAATTTGTAAAGCCATACGTTTAGTGTTAAAATTATAACCACTGCAAATGTATCTTAAGTCTTTTTATTCATGACATGCTCTGTTAACAGAAGCAGTAATGAGACTGTACGCTGGTCTGATGCTCATCTGCGTTCTGTACATATAAACTCTCTTCTAATTATGTACGAAAGCGGTGTGCACGAGTGACCCTGTGACGTTTCCCACCAGGACGGCTCCGGCTCTCTGAAGAGGAGCGGCTCCTTCAGTAAACTACGAGCGTCGATCCGGCGCAGTAGCGAGAAACTCGTTCGCAAGCTGAAAGGCGGCAGCTCATCGCGAGACAGCGAGCCCAAAAACCCCGGGTAACTATCAACCCCACCCAGACACCTGCCCCACCCGCTACAGGTGACTCACCCCTATGCACTGCAGGCCTGGAGGATCAAGCGGGCCCTCCAGCATGCAGCACGACAGTTGGTGTACTAACCAAAAACAAAAGAAGGGATTCACTGTACTTTGCTGGTGGTGAAGTGGTGGAAAGCTGTGTTTGCACATGAAACGATGGAGGGAGCTTTTTCTGGCACATCTGCATCAGCCTTTTTTTCCCCCCATTGCATTTGTTTACACTGCATTGCATTCATACCTTTTTCTTCAGAGCTCACGGTTTGGTCATCGGCGACAGCAGGTGCTTCGTGCCCACGACTCGTGCTTTAGGGAAAAAATATTGCATTGCAAGAACAGTATTTGAAGACAAAATAGAATAATAATAGTGTGTATTTTTTAATTATTTTAAATGAACAAAAGGTTTTACTTTTAAATGGTTATATTTCATGGGGAGGAAGATATAACTTACAGAGGTGGTGTGTTATATGCACATTAAAAATGACTTAAAAAATATAATATTAACAAGAAAAATTATAACTTGAGAAAAATGTAATATTATAAAAAAGTTGTAATATTACTCTGAGATAAGGGTTTGTAAAGGTTTTAAAGGAAAACTAGTAATTTGTTAAAAAAAAATTTTTTAATGTCATACATTAACTTAGTTCATCAGCAGTTTGGAAAAAGCATGCTGGAGGTCAGTGTCCGTATGTCCGTGTAGTCGATTAGAGAGCACGAGACCCCCCCAGTCTCTGACACCTTCCACTCAAAGGTGTCGTTTACTGTGTGTCTGCTCCACTTTAAGTGGTGGGAATCTTCAGGTTTGAGTGGAATTTGCAAGCAGATTGAGTTGAAGGTCAGAAGTTTAAGTGCTTTTTT
>VOQJ01011793.1:0-13269 GCA_015052665.1 Apistogramma diplotaenia | reverse complement strand
AAAGAACAGGCAAAAAAAGAAAAAAAAAAAAAAAAAAAAAAGGGGGGGGGGGGGGGGGAAAGATGGAGAATAAAAGGTGTTTATTGAAGATCAACTTCTGGGTTGCCAGATCCTGACAAATCATAAGCTTGACGGTTGATGAATAGTTAGGCCACTTGTGGATAATAGCTCTCATGTCCTGTAGTCATTTACACATACAGCTGCAGATATGTTGTGGGTTGACTGGCTTAATTTTAAAATGGGACTTTAACTGCTGTTGAACTGAAATCTGCTCTGCTCAGCATGTTGTGTAACATCCTGTTTTTCCACTCTTCCCGTCTTTCAGTGTGCCAGATGTATGCAGTGTGACACCAAGTTCGACTTCATCAGAAGAAAGGTCTGTTTTATTTCACAAACTTTATCAGGTTCTGAAAAAACACACAGTGGTCACACAAGCATGTAGTATGCTCTTTTTTTTTTTAAACCAAAGAATAAGAGACTTTTGTTTTGTTGGTGTTGTGAATACTTAGATGAGTTACTCCTGCTTCATTTAATTTGTTATGAAAACACATTGAGAGCAGTGTGGTGACATTTCCTGCTACTGTCCACTGACATAGCAGTGCTGTAAGCCTGTGGCGCTGCTCATTTGTGCCACCATTTGAGATCCATTCATAATAATGAACCATCATTCCAGGTGTCTTCCAAACTCACCACTTTAACTCATGGCTTTTCTTATTATCTGAGTCAGCTTGGTAGAACAGATATATGAGTAACTGAGAAATGAACCAGGAATAGACTGTGTCCAGTAAAGCTGAAGTCATTTCCTAAATGGTTAATTTCACAATTTATGTCCTCAACATCCCTCACGCCTTAGTTGTCATGTCATAGAGCTTCCTGATTCTTTAAAAGTGCAGTGAAGTAGACATAGTTTTTCTCTGTAATATCACACACCCTCAGCTCTCTACACTCTTGTTGAAAAGTGTCACACATTCAGATTTTCTTCATCAGCTCTAGAAGTCTCTGATTAAAAGCATATTTTGACTAAAACTGACAGAAACCAGCACAGAGGTGCAAACCTTTTTTTTTCTGGGGTGGTAAGTCAAAACATTTGGGAAGTAAAGTAACACAAGACTTTTACATTCATTTTTGTGAAATATGCAAAAATATGTGACATATGGAAAATCACAGCAAATTGTATTGGTTATAAGAGAACTGCTGAATAGTGGGTGGATCAAATTCTCTCCCTATCCATTTTGCACATTATAATGAACTCAGTTTGTGAGGTTATTGTACAAACTAATACTGATGCCAGTGTGTTCAATTGTGGTCAAACTCAAATATAATTTTGGAATAAAGAAAATGCCACACGATCTGAGTACTTCTTCCATATTGTTCATGCACTGCACTGTGGAAGAGTAGTAACTGTTACTAAATACCATTTGAGTATAATTAACTGTTATTTACTAAAAACTAGAATTAATAGGATATCCTCCTCTATACATATTTTAATTTATTTAAAAAAATTATTAATAACTTGTAGCTAAGGTTAGTCAGGTTCAGACTATGTAATACTGGCATGAAACTGAAAGATGTGATGTCACTGAGAATGAGTCTGGCACAGTGTTGTTCGTGTCACAGGAGGCATGATTGGTCGGTAACAGTGACCATCTGGTAGTCTTTGCTGTAGTCAATCCAGATCACTTTGAGATTTAATGAAAATGTCTAAACTGTCATCACAGACATCCTGAACTTGCAGACAGTTAATCAGAACGTGTTGTGTTGTCTCCTGCAGCACCACTGCCGGCGGTGCGGCCGGTGTTTCTGTGATAAATGCTGCAGTAAGAAGGTGGCGCTGCAGCGAATGTGTTTTGTTGATCCGGTGCGGCAGTGCGCCGAGTGCAGCCTGGTCTCCCAGAAAGAGATGGAGTTTTACGACAAGCAGCTCAAAGCGCTTCTGGGAGGTGAGAATTAAATTCGTTTTTGGGGCACGCACAGGGTTTATTTATTGATATTCTCTTAGTTTTCAACACATGCCTTTCTCCTATGTAAAGAGCCTGTACTTTTGTGAGAATACAACTTTCAGGAAGCCCTAAAGAAAAGAGGGGAAATGGCTTAACTTCAGAATGGCTGCTTGGGTTTTATTTTATAAGTTAATGTGACTTTTTTTTTGTACATTTTTCATTCTTTTAATCATTTTTTATAACTATATTTTGTAATACAGATGTACATTGTAAATATCTGTCATTATGAAAAGCTTCGTAGTTTTGTGTCTACCTCTATTGGCCACTTCCTGTCTCTACCTCCTGGGTTAAGCTGTTCTGGAATTGAATCCACATGATAAAGGAGCCACTGGTAAAATTTATCAGTTAATTAATTCTCACAGGAAAGGATCCTCACGTGAAAAGGGAAGAGACATACAGCCCCACTGTGACAGATGTGAAGTGGAACCAGCCACTCAATCTCACATGTTTTGGCTTTGTCCAAAACTGAGAGGTTTCTGAAATTCTATGTTTATCCCGATGTGATGGGGATATTTGTTGAACCTAACGCCATCCTCTCTGTATTTGGCATTGCACCACAGCTGTCTCACTTTAATAAAAATAAGAAAATGTTTTTAGCCTTTACCACTCTTCTAGCACGAAGGCAGACACGGCTTAAATGGAAGGATAAGTCCACTCCAACCTTTAAATTGTGGCTTATTGACCTGTTTCACAGTTTGACTATGGAAAAAAGAAGATGCTACAAGAGCCTACAATTTTTTTTGACATCAGGCAACTGGTCTTGGATCAAATTAAGGGGCTGGATCCCTCTCTGATCTTAACTTCCGAGGCGTATATGCATACACATGTATAACAGTGAACTTCCTGACATGTAAAGATCTTTCTAAAATAAATACCCGTTTTGGTGCGACTGTTTGGAGGCTGTTCGTTGGGAGGGGTAAGGGCTTTAGTGTTCGCTAAAGGAGGAAGGGAAAAATGTAATGTACAATGCATTAAGATTTTGTTGAGTTTATCCATAAAAAAAACTTTGAACAAAAAACATAATTTTTGGAATAATCTTATTGTCTCCTTCTGGTAATCCTCTCTGTTGCTGTTGATTGTGGGTCAGTGTGCAGCTATAAATATGCAGCAGCAATCTGGCTCCTTATCAAAAATCCATCAGCAGCCTAGAGTGCAGAGGAACAGCCGGGAGTGTGTGTGTGTGTGTGTGTGTGTGTGTGTGTATCAGTGGCTCAGTATGAAGGGACAAAGTGAGAAATTTGGAGAGTTAAAGCAACAAGCACTGGCATATTTGTTTTGTTACCGTTTGATAATGAGCCACTGACTCAGTGCTCAGGTTTTTACTGTCCACACTCGTGATGTCTTTATTACTGTCCTGAAATACATTTTTTCCATGTATTTATGATCGCTGTTTACAGGAGGCACCTTTGTTGTCACTTTGGGAACATCAGATAAGTCTGAAACCATGACGTGTCGCCTCTCCAACAACCACAGGTTAGCTCTTCCAAGTCCAAATGGTCACTTGACCCAATTTACAAGTCTTTTCAATAGGCTGCCAACTGAATAGGATCAAATGTTTCTCTCGCAGTACTGAGAAACAAAACAAAACCTCTGTATGCAGATACAACACCAAAATCAAGTTTCCCCTAAACTCTAATATAAACTCTACCAGCAGGCCAACACTTTGTTCTTGTTAGAAATGTCCTCTGAAAATGTAACAAACAACACAAGAACATTTTTTGATCCTGTACTAATGAGAATAATAATAAATGACAGTGGCTACAATATCAATGAAATAAAAAAAATAAAGTGTGGCACTTAATCTACTAATCTGTTTTGTACTAGTGAAGCTTGTGTAGTGATATTAATCACATTTACAGCAACATGTTATGTTAGCAGAAGTTTGATAAGCTTCCCTACAAGCTCGACTCCAAACCATCATGCTTCTAGCTTCTACCTTTAGTTCTCTCTCTGACCCAACATAAATGAGAGTCAGAAGCTCTGTCTTCTGAGTCACAGTTTGCATGTAGGTTAAATAAAGCAAGTGTGAAATATCCCCAAACTGTTGTTGCTTTGCTCTTGGTTTCCTTCATGCTAAGTATCAACCGGTGCCCTGCAGCTGATGCTTGGCAAAATAAAGAAGTGAAATGAAAAGATTAGACTGTAGAGCTACACTGATACCCAGCTTTGAGCCAGGATGGGACAGATATCACATGTCTAAATAACACATTATTGCATCCCTGCTCTCACAGCCAGTAAATCCCTCAGTTTTAACAGGTGTCCAATGAGAATAAAGGGAATGTGTTTTAATATTTTTATGGATATAGGTGAGGTTAAAGTAGATTCAGATCTTACAGTAGCTGAACTTATACTTTAATACTAAAAAAATTTTCAAATATACAAAACTACTCCATCTGAGATACAGTTTTGTTTGCACCAGTTGATTTTGCTGTTAGTAAGCTGGTTGTTTGTGACCTAAACATCAGGTATCTGTTCCTGGATGGTGAAAGCCACTTTGAGGTTGAGCTGTCTCGGATCTCCAGCATGCAGATTTTGACAGATGGGACAAGTCCAGGAGGTGAGTCCGTGCAGGACTAGAAATAAAAATGTGTTACAAAGAACCATACATGTCTTCTAACACCTTTCTTTTCCTTCTTAATTCAGTGGCAGAGAAAAAGTTATTGATTTATAAAAGGAGGTTTCTGTCATGCTGGAAATGATTTCTCGTTTTCTTCCTCAAGTTGCCACTAACTGATAAATTTCTGTTTTTTTTTTCTAAACTAACACGCATTCGTTTCTCTGCTGCTTTGGCGGCACGGCGCTTCTTCTTCTGGGCTCAGAGAATGACATTCACACTTACACCAGTCTACTGGACAGTCACTTTATCTCTGAAGGTTAGCTTTGGTTCGCTTTGCACAGAGTTTCTCATTGTCATCACTCCATTTCATGTTGCATGTTTCCCACATCTGGTTTCTTTGTTTGCATGAAGCTGCCTGAAAATGAAACCTCTGATATGCCTTATGATTTTTTTTTTTCTCACTGGGTCCACAAAGCATCTGAGGAGATTGAAAGACCAAACATTTCAGTATGTTATTGGAGTGATCATGAGTACCCGCCTAAGCAGCCTTGTTTAGTTGATTAATTTAGCAGAAAATCAGCTGATGAATATTCATTCATTGGTTACCAACAAAAGAAAATGATGAAATGTAATTGGACAGTTCATTTCATGGTTACATGTGGGCTCTCTTGCCATTATTAACCTTTTAGAGTTGAAGTGTGGCATTAGCATTTAGAAACCAGTAAGTAAAGCCAGTGGTGTTCATTCTAAAAAGATAAACACTGGTGAGTTTCAGACCATGGAGGGGCCTGGATGTTCCCTGAAAGGAAAACATTTCATCATCGGTGGTGTCATTGTAGCATTTCCATTAGTTTTTGCTTCAGTTTGTCTTTGTTTGTCCCGTCTTTGTATTCTGCCGGTGTTTCTTCACGTTCTCGACTCTCATATGTTAAATCTCATTTGATAGGGTGTCATTGATTTGTGCTGAGGATCTGAGGATCAGCACAAATGTGATTTCTCATGTGGGAAAAAGCTCCTTGTAAATGGAGATTGATTTTTTTGTTCTGTTTCATAGGCACACCCTTCTCCTTTTATCATTTAACCTCATTTTTGTTATTTCATTAAGTGACCAGCAGCTGTTTAGTTTTTGAACAAATCTGAAACATTCACTGACCCCCAACCCCACCCTACATTACAGTATTTTTATGTATATGTTGTGCTGGACTACTTTCCTACAATGTACAACTATACACTGACCTTTTTCCTTGCTTCCTTTTCTCAAACAAGACTTTTAAAGGACAATGTTTTCTTGACATATAAATTATTTTGCAGTCCTATTAAAAGTGTGTGTGTGTGTGTGTGTGTGTGTAGGGGGGTCAAGAGCCAGTGGAATGCTGCTCCATTACAAGCCAATGGGCTCTCAGGATGTCCAGCAGCTCCGCATGGAGGCGGCAGACGACAAGAAGGTGGCCTCGTTATGGTTGGCTGCAATGCACAAGGTAAAATAAACACAACACCAAAGACTCTGTGTCGCTTTAATTACAGTTGCCCAGCCCACTTACGAGATATGGAAAATTGTTACAGTAGTGAGGCGTGAAGAGTAATTTTATTACCTATTTTATTACTTTTATATACCAGCAAACAAAGATTTTTCTGTTCAGGGAGACAAACAACCCCGTTTGTTTTTTTCCCCCCATATCCCGACAAAGATGTTTTTAGCCAAACTGTCACAATAGTGCTTTTAATTTAGGTTTATTTAGGCGGTGTTCAAACATCAGGGACCGTGTGCATCAGGTGTGAGGGAGGAAAACTTCAGGATAAGCTCTTTTGACATAATAAAGCAGTGGTTCTCAATTATTTTCTGTCATGCCCCCCCAGAAAGAAGAAAACCTTTTGCGCCCCCCTCCCCCTCCACAACAATATATTTACATATAAACGTATGTAGCCATGCGCTACATATATTTTGTCATATTTCCTCGTCTTAGCTTTCGGTTGTCTCATTATCTCTGTCTCCCTCTGCCTTTTTTCCATCCCTGTTAAATATTTTTCCATGGAGTCTCTTGGGGGTTTGTTCACTGCACTTCATATCTCCTGCTCTACACTGTGAGTAGGCAAAAACAACCGTACACCATAGAGCAGGGATACTCAATCCCAGTCCTCGAGGGCTGGTGTCCTGCAGCTTTTGGAAGCAACCCTGCTGCAGCACACCTGAATCAAATGGCAGAATCAACTCCTCAGGATGCAGTTCAGTTCTCCACAGACTTAACTGTTTGACTCAGGTGTGTTTAAGCAGGGTTGCATCCAAAAACTGCAGGACCCAGGCAAATCCCAGGCCCTCGAGGACTGGGATTGAGTACCCCTGCCATAGAGCTTACCGTGCAAACTGACAGTGAGCTCGCCACTGCCACCTACTGTAGTGGATGTGCAATCACATTATGCTAGTATTGAGGGTAAAAAAACATGTTCTCTGGGGTCAGACGTGCCCCGGCAGCGCACCACGCCCTCCAAGGGGGTGCGCCCCACTATTTGAGAAGCACTGACATAAAGTAACAGTACAGCATGTATGGTTTGTTCAGCTGTGAGATCCTTAATAATGTTGCTTTCTTATCACTTTGCCGCCTTAATAATTAGACGGTGTGTCTTTGCCTTTTGGACATCATGAGAGTTTAGCACGCAATTAATGTCATTCACAGAATAATCAAAAAAGGGTAAATCGGCAACAGTTTTGATTCACTTATCGAGCAGTAGATGATTTCCCCGAAGAATAGCTTCCTAAAAGTGAAGTTTTCCAGCTTGGTTGGATTTATTACTGTAAACTAACTGTGTTTGAGTCATCAGACTTAAAGGAACATGTCACATTCAACTATGGGAATCTAATCATTCATTTCTACATTTCTGGGTTGCAGAGTCAAATATGGCTCTGAATAAGAACCTTGTCACCCTGTTTTCTTCATATTGCTTTCTCAGTTTCTTGGGGTCATTACATTATCCTAACAAAGAACAAAGGCAACACTCGGGCTGATTAAAGCACGGTGGAGCCAAGTTTGGGAATATTACTGTAGCATCATAACCTGACCTGTGGTGCCCCCATCAGGCCAGAGCTTACACTTTTTCCTAACCAGTAACTGGAAACCCAAGATCGGAGCTTTTCCATCTTATGATTTTTGTTAGTCTAAGTGTTACTTGTCTTGGTTGTCAGCAAGGACAACATGATGTACATGTTATGTTTTTATATTTCATGTTGCTTGTTTTCTTCAGCCATCAGCCTGATATAACAGTATGTAGCTGTATGCTGTCTTTTAGACGCTCGTCTCAGTTTATAAACTCCTATATTTTCTCTCCCTGTTCCTTTCAACAGGCAGCCAAACTGCTGTATGAGGCCCGAGACCAGTGAGGGCCAGGACTGAAGCTCGAGGCAGCCACCCAAGTGTTTTGTACCCATCTCAGCCGGGTTTGGTACCGTTTGGAGTTTATTAACACCAATTCTTATTCTGCTTGTCTGTCTGATTCCTCATTGGTTCTTGATACCAGTTCTATTCATGGTAATTTTTGCAACAAATGTTTATATGAAAAAGGACTTTTATTACCTCTGTAACCAGTACTTTGTACATAATGTTTACCACAAGTATGCTGCTTGGATCTTTTTTTTTTTTATTTTTTAAGAAATGATTTGACATGCCTGTGAGACCTCTTTTAATCCTCTTGATTTGATTCATAAATGAGGGCGTGCAGCATTAATGTTTATACACAAATCTTGCAGAAAACGGTGTTTGTCGCCAATTTAAAATTCTTTACAGGATTCATTTGATTCTCTTTTTTTCTTTCATTAAAATGTCACAAAATGACATTCTGCTTTTTAAAAAAATGATAAGCCATCTTCCGCAGTTAAATCATGACAACACAATAACTTTATATGCTGCTGTAACAGAAGGGATTAGATTCTTTATGGGCTTGCTTAGGTTCCTTTAACGGAGCCAAGTAGGGCCTGGGGCAGAGAACCCTGAGCAGTACCAGGATCTTCCACATGGAGCATATTCACAAGTAGTTTGAAGGATAAATCCACCCTGAAACCCTTTATCGTAGATGGAAAAGCAACTGTTTGTGATGTCCCTGGCACTTCAGGATTTAACTGCGCTTAATTTCTGGTAATCTCATAAATAGCAAAATGTTTGTGAAGTGTAAACAGTGTAAACGTTTGACTCTAATTGACAGTGTGAAGCGCTGCTCGTGTTGATGAACCCAATCTGCAGCTCTTCTCAGTTTCAATGTATCATTTTGGTGTCTGTGTTTGGCTACACCGTTACTGCTCTGGTTCACTCTCAGCACTGTTTGTGGCTTCTGCTGCTTTAACAGCAAAACCGATCAGTAGCAGCTGGTTGACTTAGTGGAGCACTAAACAGCTAGAAAGCCAGAGATTTCTCTCCGCAGAGGTGGAGACCAAAAACGGAGCTAAAGGTGAATCATCCATCAGGTGCACATCAGTATAATGCAACATAAATGATGCTTTGGAAATGGGATGTAAATGCTATAAAAGAAGAGTAATTGCTTAAAATAAAGAACCATGGCTGTGTTGACAAAATTTCCTTAGCAACAGGTCCTGCAAGAGCGAAGTCATGAGGGCAGAGGCCAAGAAAGTAGTTCAGATACTCTTCAGGAGCAGGAAGTGGACCAGAATAGAGTGACTGGGTGGGTTTCGATCAGACTGTGAGGCACTCTGTGTACTGTGGGATTCTCTTACAAATGCAGCTTTTCTGAAATGCAAAGAACATCACAGATTTGTCCAGTTCAAATAAAAGTAAGATAGTATGGTGGATTTTTCCTTTAACAGACCAGCTGTCATGACCGTTAAGTTAAAATATTGAAAGTTGAGGTGAAATCGTTTCTTTGCTACAAATATTCATACAGTCGTGCATCTTTAGGCCTTCGTGTCTAAGAGAACTTCAACCTTTCACTGATTCTAGTGAAGTTTAAACACACAGACATAAATAAATGCTTTAAATGTAGTTTCATGTATTGGAAGTTTTGTATGAAATATATTGTTGGATATTCCTCCTTTAACACAAGCTATATATGTATTTGCATAATTTTTAAAGCTGAAATATGATTATAGTTTTTGTAATACTTGTATATTCCTTTTTGTCATTACTCTAAAGCCCAAACAGTGTTTTTTGTTGTGCAGACCCACACACAGGATGTGAAATCACAGCCTTCCATCAGCCGTGGTGAATTGATGGGTTTATTAGTTTGGCTGGTTGTTAGTTGTATTTTCTAATCAAGGTGGTAAGTGTTGAGCACACACAAACTATAATCTCCACTTAATGTGCAGCCACTTGTATCCACTGACAAGGTGCATTAAACAAAGGCTTCTGAAAGATGACAGGTTGTGCCGCTGTACGGCAGCATCTGTAATTTCTAACTAAACGAGGGGAAAGACCTGAAAATGGAGCGTAAACTGAACTTTAGGGTTTTTTCTAATTATTATTATTATTATTCAAACGGTGTGTTTGACTGTAAACCGCTAAATGCACAGGAGTTAATGCTCAGTTGTTAATGTTGCTGCTTTAAGTCCAGTTTGGTGTCTGTCTGTCTTCCTTTTTCCAAACTTGTGGAAAGAGCACATACTAGGGCAGCCTTTAAAGAAATGGTTTGTCTCTTCCAGTGAAAACCATGTTCTCCATCCCACCAACACTTTGTGACACAATTTATTTTTCTACTCCCCTCAGACTTTAAGTCCCAGTTGTTTGGTCTCATGTTTCTCGAAGACAGAAGAAGATGGTTAAGTGTTTGTGTAAGACATTTGTGTCATTCACAGGGTGTAAAGTTTTCCCATTCAGCAGCGGCTTGTGATGAAAACAGATGTCAAGAGCTGCACAGTTGCCAACATGTATCATCATCGTTGGTATTTTGCCCAATATTTCTATTTTTGATTCTTTTTTCCCAGCACTGCATGTTGAGCACTAATGGGATGCATCTAAATGATACATGCCATTTTTAGCTGCTGGGTAATTTTTTTTTTCTAACACACTGCTGAAATTCAGTTTTACGTTGGATCACTTAAAAACACATGGGCATGAGCACAAAAAACTATTCAATGTTGGCTCACTGTGCAGCTCCTTCATTTAAAATGTAATCATAATTTTTTTTTTTAATTTTAAGTTTGCACTACATGTGACATCACCAAGTCATTGCTCAGTGTTTGTATCTGCACTTTAGGGCCACTCTGCAGTCATTTCCCCCACTAAATCTTTTATTTTGCTCAAAATGCTAAACTGCATCCCTTGGATGGATTTTTCTGTCAATAAAATCACATGTTTTTACATTTGCTGTGATGTTTATTTGGAAAACCTATTTCTGCATGGACAAATAGTGACTGGTGGGCACCCGGGTGGCTCAGTGGTGGAGCAGGCGATCACATATATATGCCGCTTTATGGTTCGAGTCCTGGCCTGTCACTGATTTGCCTGCGTGTACTGCAAATAAAGCCTGCTGTGGCCAAAAAAATTGAAAATACTGACTCACTTTGTTAAAATCATTAGCAAATTGTCAGCAGGTCAGAAACAACTCAATAGAGAATGAATTAAAGAGGGCAAAGCTCTGTGAAAGACTCAACATTTTACAAGAAGCTTAATATAAAATTGCATAAGAATTTGGGGGATTTCATCATCTCAAGTGTATCCTGTCATGGTAAAAGTGCACCCTCTTTGAAGTCCAAGGTTTTACATACCAGGACATAAAAATGATCTCAATGATGATCAAATGTTCTTGATTAACATAACATCAGCAAGAGGGAACACAATTCTGAAACTATTCTGGCAATGTGCAGGTCTGGAACACTCAGGCGTGTGGTAACATAATAGCATCAACAGCAATCTTACAGAAGCAACTGTTGCTGCCCATCAGCTTGAGATGGGTTATGAAGCCGTTTCTAAACAATTTTAAAATCCGTCATTCTACAGTGGCGTTATTCACAAGTGGAAAACATTCAAGACAGTTTCCCGTCTTCCCAGGAGTGGCTGTCCCAGCAAATTAATAAGAGTGTGTCATAAGTCCCCCAGAACAATGGGAGAACCTGATAAAGTCCTATAGGAAGCTTTTTTTTTCATATTTTTGCTGCTAAAGTTGGTACACGCTGCTGAATCATGGAGTCAGTTTTTCACACTGCTTCTGCACTTTGGCTTAGTTTTTGTTAAAAATAAAATAATGACACACATGATGTGTTCATGAGCTGCTGATGAAGTCTGCCGGAGGGGCTAAGTGAACAGCTGAAGGACGGATGGGTTCACCCTGTTTCTTACAGCTCAGCACATGTACATGTAGATACCCGATTCATTTTAATGGAACTAATGTGGCTTTGTTTCCATAAAAACGTCTTTCTGTGAAGACAAACAGAATGCATTGATTTGTAAATAATAAATTATTTAATTGAAATTGTACAAACAGCACAATGTTAAGATATATGCTCTCAAATGCATTTTTTTTTCTTGTTCATGCTCTAAAAGGCTGAAAGCTTATTGACAGACGATCACTTTTTGGCACAACACCCCTCACTGTGCTTTGGAGGAGTTCCCGCTAACATCCTGCTGCTGCGGTGATGCCTGATTTTTGTGAAGTCAAATATAACTTTCAGCAAGTCAAAATAATCCTTCTCTCACACCGCACCAACACAACTATCCAAAAATGAGCCGTCCTGGTGAGCTTTTCCTAGACCATCATGGACTCATCACCAAACTTGTAGTGCTGAGCTATGTTACAGGCAGCACACTCTTCTCTGCAGCTTCTCCAGACTCTTTCACCTCTGTCACATGTGCTCAGGGTGAACCTGCTCTCATCTGTGAAAAGCACAGGGCGCCAGTGGACCTGCCAGTTCTGGTATTCTATTGCAGATGCCAATCAGGCTCCACAGTACCAGGAAGTGAGCCCAGGGTGGACTAGAGGACATCAGGCCACCCTCATGAAGTCTGTTTCTGATTGTTTGGTCAGGGACATTCACCCCTGTGGCCTGCTGGAGGTCATTTTGTAGGGGTCAGGCATTTCCTCCTTGCTGATGGATTAAGGAACTTCTGCGGTCGTGTCCAGGTCTCCCAGAGTAACTGCCTGTCTCCTGGAATCTCCGCCATGCTTTTGAGACTGTGCTGGGAGACACAGCAAACCTTCTGGCAATGGCACTTATTGATGTGCCATCCTCGAGGAGTTGGACTACCTTTGCAACCTCTGTAGTAGGGGTGGGCGGATCGATACTTATATCGATAGTATCGATACCAGGTGAGGATCGGTATCGGATCGATACCACGGCAAAAATATCGATTCTTTTGCTGCAGTTTCTTTTCTATCCGTTCAGCAAAATTACTCGAATTTCCTCACTGACTTCGTGCGAGCACAGCTTCAACTCTGTCTGTGCAAACAGCGCGCCTCTCTCTCTCTCTCTTTTTTACAGATATCTGTGTGCAGTGGAAGAGATTTTTGTGTTTATATTGTTATATTTATATTTTTGTTAAATTGTTGCTATTGTTATTTTGCACGAGTGACCTTTTTCTTAAACAAATGTGTGTTGATTAAAGGTAATAAGGGAATTGTTTTATTTTTTATACTTTTGCATATCTTATATTGTTCTAGTTAATACAAAGCATGTTTATTTGCCTAAAAATTTTGTCCTGTTTTATTATAATCAACTAACTAAAGGCAAAATCGCAAACTATTCAATGATCATGAGTCACATTTCAAGTAAAAGGTCGG
>VOQJ01011792.1:0-12078 GCA_015052665.1 Apistogramma diplotaenia | reverse complement strand
GAGTAAAACTGGTGCCCAGTACAGGGTACCAATCCCATTACTTGCCCCGTCCTCTGTTGTCCCCTCCCTCTCAAGAGAACAAAGGACAGTGACATCGAATGGATCTAAACCTTACTGAATGAGGGCGGGAGGAGGAAGAGAAGAGCTGAGAGATGGGAGGAGAGGGAAAAAAGATGAAAAGAAGGGCGGGTGTCAGGGTGGGGCTGGTGTTGGAGAGGGAGAAATAACTCTGACAGGCAGCTAGAGGGACTAAGCTCATTTAGATAAATTGACATCCCCAGCTGAGATAAAACCAATGATGATTTGTACTGTATCTTCAGGGGATAAAAGCCATTCTATTGGATTTCATAGGGCCCTGGCATCCAGGGATTTCACAGGCCCTGGTGCAGTGCAATTGTGTGGGTCTCAGCATGGAGGGACAGGCCGCTAGAGAGGGGGTGAAATGTGACTCCCGCTTGGAGAGGGAAGAAAGTTCCCACCATTACTGGGAAATGTCAAACAAATCAAACACGAGGAGGTAAAGGAGGAGTCATGAGTGGCGATGCCAGGGTCTCTCTCTCTGTTCCTTTCACTGTATTATCTCCATCTTCCTGCCAGCCCTCTTTGATGGCAGGAGAACTCTGGCTGAGTAATCTGCTGTAGAAGTGGTGTTAAGGGCTTAACATTAGGCCGTCCCAGGTAGGAATACCTACAGTTGGAATTTTACATGTTAATCTTGTCGACCCCCCAAAGGGAGAAGCGGAATCTCAGTAAACTTAACTTGAAGATGGAGAGAAAGTTCACTTATTTCCCCAAACGTTGCTTCAAATCTGTTGCGTTTTTATGTAAGTTGCAAATGTAACAGTAGCAGGATTACTACCAAAGTGCCTCACATTCAAACCATTTATGATTTTCTTATTGACTTGGAGGAACAAAGAAAAACAGGTAAAGCAATGTTACACCTAAAGAACTCTTTTTGCAAAATGACCAAATAACCAATAATCACAACTAATATATTCATGTTTTATATTTAAGAACACAGGTAAACTGCTAAAAGTTATTGGGAGCTGAAATATGAAACGAGGCAGGTAGTATGGGCCTAATTTCACAAAAATGTGGTGTTAACACTTTAACTAAAATAGCTAAATTTGTGTACAAGCTCCTGATACAAGTCCTAATACATTAAGTAAAAGTAAATTAGTGGCAATGATGAGATTTTTTCCCTCGTCATTCAAAGTCCTTGTACATCATTTACTTTGAAAAGGTCCTCAGGGTCTATTTGGTTTTGATGGCAGTAGTGCTTTACTCATTAATAATAAATACAGCGTGATCCTTCTCTACATTAAAAACTTCTACATTTAGATTTGATCTTCCCCCCTCGCCGTTCGTAACTTCAGGTAAAGAGCCCTGGGCCTGAAAAATTAAAGAGTGGGTAAAACCTGCCCTACAAATTAAAATGTAATTAATGTTTCTACCTTGAATGTACAGCACGAACCTCACTCCACCCTCACTGAAAACATGGGTGCACTGTAAAGTGGTCCCTTCACAGCCCTGCATTTAAGCAGAGGTCTAAAACCAGCAGACTCCACTCGGAGGAGAAAAAAATCAACTCCATTGCATTAGGGCAATTAGACCATCTTGGCCTAAATAATAAACTTAAAACCCCACAGTCTGTGTTCAATATTTCATATTTTATTCAGGTACTGGGAGTGCTTCTATAGTGAATACACTTTCTCCACAGCAAGGCTCTGTAATGCAGGTATTTTTCTTGGGAGGCTTTTAGGGGGGTATTTAGGTAAAAGCCATCGGAAAGGCCCTTCCCTGCCCATTCCTGGGGCTGAATAATGAATCTTTTACCTGCAGCCAGCGCAAATGTTTCTTAAGCATATCCAGCTGGTCAAATGTGAAGGTGAGGTAATAGTAAAAGTCAGTATTTCAGCAAAGAAAACCCCATCAAGAATCCTGTGAGTAAACGAGTAATGCACATTTACACACAAGGTAAATAAACCCAGAATGATTTATTCTTAAGTAGGTGAGGACGCAGAGACTTTTCAAGAAAACTGCGCCTTTTTCTGTGTGTGTGTTTTCTGTACCAGGTGTCACCTTACATGTTACCTCATGGCTTCATCAAGTGTTTGCAAAACTAGTCTTGATAAATGACTGAAGTGAATTTAGAGCTTAAAACGGCATGTTTGTGCGTCTGGAAGGGCGTGAAAGGGAGCCAATGATGTACATGCTAATGCTTGCAGTTGGCATGGTAGCAGATGACAATATTTTGATTGTCAGACATTTTTGGTCACATTGTGCAAGATTCCTGTAACCACTGGAATTGCATAACTGTAGAGGTTTATGGGTGCGGGTGAGATTTCCAGAATATGACCAACTATTAAACAGACTAATTAAGGATTTGTGATATAAATTAGCATCAGATTTGTGAAATTTCTTAAAGCTCGAACTAGCTCCCGACACACACACAAAAAAGCAACAACTGGTCCAATAGGTGAAGGAAAACAAATCTAACACAGACATCTTTTCACAGGAATAGTGACCAAGCTAACATGAAGCAGTATCCGGGGTTAGCGGTAATTAGCACTGGTGGGTGCCCCGTTAAATTGAATTTAACGACAACACAGCAGTCTTAGTGAGTGCGAACTAATCCAGGACTCTGGAGCATTATGGTTAATGGGCCTGAAAGAAAATGATGGGCTTTCAGAAGCAAAACCAATTAACACAGAGGGGAGATGTCTAGTGCTGAGCTTTCCAAATCTCATAAGAACTTCTGCCCTCGTATTATATAACTGGATTTCTGTTCATTTTGAATAATGAAGAAGGTAGGGAAGCATGACATAATATAGCTATCATAACTCTGAGTCCAATGAAAGAAAAGTGGAATATGCTTCACAGAGCAGCAGCAGTGGAAGGCGGGCAGTAATGCTGTACTTCTGCAGACTTGAGACTGAGTTTTTATCCAGGAAATTATTTTTAAAAAGAACCAGGGATCCCATAGAGATTTCATATTACTTGAAACCATTCGTGACAAATTCTCACTTATGTGTTACACACTGAAGTTGACTGGAAGCCAGAGATAACCAGAGCAGGTACTGGTACTTATTTTAAAGCATTACACCGGTTTTTGCCAGGCCTGTGGCCCCTGATTGTTTTGCTCACACATGAAGGCTACTTTATCTTGTTATTCTTTGAGTCATTGTGGATAGTCAGACGACAAGTTTGTACAAACTTAACAGAATAATAAATACATTTATTTAGTCTTCTTTTTAAAATCGATATATTTATTGAATAATGCAAAGTAATCAAAAACAGGCACTCTGGGATATTAAATAAGGTTTAACAGCTTTCAGTAACCTCAAAGAGCTCAAGAAGCTTTGACGCCACAAAAACAACTTTTTATCAAAACCTGCTTTTAAATGACACAGCCTGTCAAAATACAACATGCAAACATTATAGATAAACAGTGATTTTTGTCAAGACTTATTTTTGGAAAAAATATAAATAAATATTAAAAAAATGCATAATGCAATCCATTAGCAATGCAATAGGAACTTGTAACTTGTGAGAAAAGATGGAACGGCAGCGGCCCCGTTCTGTATTCTGTACAGTTCGAATCATTTACACAGTCACTAAAAGAGGGAAAGGGTACGACTTTCACACACACTTTAAACTTTAACCTTCACTTTAATATCAATAATAGGGGCTTTTGATTGTAAACATGGTTACAGCAGATGGCGGATGGCTGTTGTTCGCCCTCAGTTAGTGGTGTAGAATGGTAAAGGTGCACCAGATAGGAAAATGAAAACTTGCCAGTTGATAAAACTTAAACCCAGATGTGTAACGTGCATATGAATGCAAAGGTTATGATTTATTTACGAGCGTGTAAAACAACAAAAAAAGGCACACGCTTACGCAAACCTTGATCACAGTTTCTGTATACAAATACACAAAGAAAGTAAATGTTGTAATGAATCATCATACAGATGTTACCACTCTTGATAGCCTGGGTTGTTTATAGGCTTATACGTTTCATCAAATCGAACCAGTCGTCTGGGAGGACTTCAGGAACAGGGATGATAATAAACTCCTGGTTACTCCGAACAGTCCAGAGATTTTTTCCTGTTGGTTTGACTCTAAATCTGACGTTTCACTTAGTCTGAAACCCCTCAGGGGCCTTTTCTGGAAGTCCTTCTGGCCTAGTTAGTCGGGGAAAAGATTTTGAAATAAACTCATGAATAGTAATGAAATGCAACAGTACCTTTTTCAAGTCTGTTGTCTCCCATTCAAGTTGCTTTTCCGATCTCCCCGAGACTTGGCCTCAATTCCCTATCTGTCCTGAGATTCTCTCTCCCACCTGCTGTGCAGAGAAGCATGCTGGGATTGAAAACACTCTCCAACACTGTCAGTAGAGTTTTGGTGTGCAACGTCAGTCTAAATGGTGTTTTAGAGGTGTTTTTCCTCTGACAAGAAGAAAGTCTGGTACAAATTTAAAACTCTTGCGGGTTTTGGTGTTAAAATGCTGTCAAATGTACGAGAAGCGTGTTGGAAATGTAAATGAAAGACTGGCAGGGCAGACTGGCTGTCAACAGTTTCAGCAAAAAAGAGCCCTTGAATGTATTTCTGAGACCGAACTGCACTGAGGAAATCAGCTTGTGTGTGTGATGGAAAGTAGGAGGCTGAAGTCCGGTAAGACTTGGTGAATTTCCGTGGTATTAAGGCCTGTCTCAGCTATATATCAACGTAATTAAAGGCTGGTGTAATGACGCAGGGCCTCGGCAGCATGATTTCTGTCTGATCGCCATGCTGCTTCATTAAGACCACTCAAGCTAACGAGCTGTGGCTGTAATAAAGTCCTCCCCCCGGTCTGCTGGATTGATGAAGGAGCTACCTAAAGTGAGCTGAGCCAAGGCTCTAGATAGAATTAGTAAAGGAAAGGCTTCAGCTAAACTTACTTTGTGGCTGCTCCTATCCTGGTGATCGGGGCAAGGTGTTTTTTTTTGTATTACATGTTCAGTTTTTGATTTAAGTGCAAGTGAACCAAACCACACCCATTACAACCAAGGCATTTGTGCAGTTTCATAATTCTGGGTGTGATAGTGAAGTGCTACTGTGCTACTAGTGAAGCACCTAAGCAGGTTTGGCAGTGACCTTCTTTGTAAAGGTGCTAACAGGATAACTTGGTGTTTTCTGGTCTGTAACACATGACCGAGCTGTGAATCCTCACGAGCTGTCCTTTGTCTATGTGATGCACAGTTTTAATTATTGTAAATTATTATTGTGAAATTAGCATTATTGTATAAAGCTTATTGAGCACTTACAATATAATTGCTAAATAGTTAGAGTTATTCTTGTTTTCACTGTAAGCCGGGTATACGGTGAACGTAATGTGAAAATAATATTCCAGACCTCCATTTTCTCGGACATGTTCGGCTCCTGGAGGATCCAGGGATGTTTCTGCACTGGTCAGAGCATTTGGACCCCTTCAGCTTGTTCTGAGAGATCTAGTGGCATCTACTGTTAGTGTCATTATATTTTCAATAGAAAAGATCAAATATTAAAAGGAAACCTTCCAAAAACAAAAAAAAAAGAGGCCCGAGTTTGCTGTGCCACTGTTTACTGTGCTGGGCATTTCTAATACGTATATACAGTACAGTACTCAACCATTGCAAACCTTGCAAAAAGCACCTGTTGAGTATAAGGATGCTGCTGTTCTGATGGTCCGAGCCTCTAACACACAGTGAGATAGAATCTAATGGGAAACATTAATTAGCATTAAGCCAGCATTATATTTTTTTACCTTCCACTTTTCAGCCATGTTTGAACTGAAAGGGAAATTTCAGCAGATCAGATTGAGCCAAGAAATATATCAGTGGATGTGTGGCACTTGCTGGGTGATCAAAGGAGAAACAGCGAGTTATATCTGGTTTTTAATTATAGCGGGTATTAGACAAAAGCATAAGACAGCGAGTATTGGATCATCTGGATTCTTGGATTGTATTAATGTATGATCATTTCACACAGATTTTTACTTTCTTGCTGGCGCTCTGACTCAGACCTGCCCGTCGTATTACAAAGTATATTTTGTTACCTATTCTCATCAAAGCACGTCTATTGTATGTTTAGAGTCCTGAAATGACAGCAGCGGTTTCAGTTCCGTTTAAACTATATAATGAACATTTCTGTGGTTTGTAATGTTTATTTATCTGTGTGTAATTGAAAGTCATGGATTCCTGTGGACATGAACCTGTGTTTTTCCCTCATTTTGAAAGTACACTAAATCTTTTCCTTGTAGCCACCAAAACAGAGGCTCTCGTGACTTCTGCGTCTTAGTCCGGCTGTATTGGGCTTTGAGTGAATTGTTAAGATCCTCCGTGAACATCAAAAACAATTCATGCTTTACTTAACAGTCTGTATTTTCATCAGGAATGACTACACTTAGTATTTCCAGTTGGTTGCAGCAGCCTCCGAATCCCCTGGTTTTCCATTGGTTCAATTGAAACGGTTGGCTATGATTAGTCACACAATAAGACATTAACCTGTAAATTAAAATTCTTCTGTGCAATTTGATGGGTGATTTAATTCCAGCATTGTGCCACCCCTCCCTTTCCAGCATCCTTCCACCCACCCTCCCTCTGCCCATTTCTCCCTGTCCTCGTCCTCCAGACATCTACCCCCACACTCTCTTGTCTCTCTCTCTTTCTCCATTCGCCGTGGGCTAATCCCATTATGAATTCTTTATATAGCCTTTTCCCTTAATGATCAGTGGGGCCTGCTCCAATCCTGATTACTATTGTACACTTAGCACTACATAAAGCAGGGGATTAATATGCCCCGCTAGGATCGTTGCTATGGATCCACTCGTTGCCTTCCGAGAGATGTTGCTGCTGCTTCAATTGGCCATAAATCGTTCTCCCCGGTGGCTTCCCACGTACCAGACAGGGCACAGAAGAATAGGGGGTGAATCTCTCTCTCTTGTGGTTTCTCTCTCTCCCTGGACCCAGACGAAAGTGATCTGCTCTATAATTCATGACCCAGCGTTTTCTCTCTCTTCTCCTCTCAAATTTTTTCTCTCCTGCCCAAAGATGCTGCAGTAACACTCTCCCCGAGTAGCCTTTGCCCGGTTGTAAGGTACCGAAGTGCGGGTGGGCACATGAACATGAAAGAGGGGTTTTGAAGATGTAATGTATTCACAAAAGTACCGTGTGATGTTTAACATGCATGGGCAGGGAGGATAGAGGGTGTTAATTAGCTCAGCTGTGTTTCTTTGTTTCACTGAGGACGTCTGTGTGCACTAACAAGCAACTGCAGGAAAAATGTACAATAACAACTTTTTTTCCCCCAGTAAGAAATATGAAAATGCCTTTAGAAGATGCGTCGAGGACTTTAATCACAAAAAGCTTGTTTCAAATGTATAATGTAGAGTTTCAAAAATGCAGACGGTTCGATCTCCAGACATGTTCTTTAGATAAAGGCTGTAAATGTTGACTCATACTCCTTAGAGTTTTACTTTCATGTTGGTAGTTACGGTATTTTGTAAACCTATTTTTAGCCCCCTCAGATGGAGTCATCCTGGAGTTAAACTCTTTGTGGGGGAGGAAACAGAGAAAGCTGTGAAAGGAGGCAAAATACAAATGGGGGGAAAAGCGAGCAGACTCTTCAAGCTTTTATGGTGTCCTGTTGGCTCCTGTAGTGTTTGAGGAAGACTTCTCTTTTCCATTTGGTGCTAACATATCCCTCTTCTTTGAAAGCGAGCACTGAAACAAGAGTGTAGTTTCAGGCAAGGCTTGGTGAGCTCAGGGGACACCTGCCGAGAAACAGCGAGAAACACCTCCTTTTGATTCTTGTTTCTTCTTAGTTACAGTCTTACCCTGTGAGTGTCTTCAGCGCAGATCAACAGCATCCCGCGGTTTTCCTTCTCCTGCACTTCCCTGTGAACCTGAGTGGTAAAACTGTGCAAAGGCCCCATGGCACTACACTGATCTTTGTTATTGTTCTGTGAGAAATCCAATTGCATAATCTGTTTCCATTGTGCTCTCGTTCTCGTTATGTACTTCCATGGCTAAGTGATGCTGTGAGAGTACATGTAAATATGAAGGTATTAAAAGCTACTGTAGTAGCTTTGCACATATCCTCAAGTGCCTTGGTGAGTTTTGCTAAAATACTGTAAAGCTATTTTTTTATTTGACTTGCACACATGTGCTCACTTCCAGCTCCATCTTTTTATTCTTGGATTCTGCTAGTGGCGCTTTATACGATACATAATCAAAATATTTAGCCCCTCTTTAAGCTAACTTTCTCCCGATTGGCAAACCTTTGCAAACTAAAGTTTCGAACATCAGGTGGGGGGTGGGGGGTGACATCATGCATTGAAGAAACTGCCTGAAAATAAGCCATGTTTGCATGGATTGAGATCTGGTGGCTTTGGAGGCCATTTGAGTGCAGTGAAGTCAATGTCATGTTCAAGAAACAAGGTGATCTGATCTGAGCTTTGTGACATGGCACCCTGACATGAGTACCGTGTGGTCATAAAGGGATGGACATGGTCAGCAACTAAGCAACCCAATATGTGCCTGAACTGTTGATACAAAGCAGGATGGGCCCATGCTTTCATGTTGTTTGTACCCTGGACACCTTTTACAAGAACAGCACATTTTTTTGCCCAGAGAGCTGCTGCTCACTGGATTTTTTCTCTCTTTCGGACCATTCTCTGTAAACCCCAGAGATGGCTGTGTGGGAAAATCCCAGCAGATCATGATCACCATGCCATGTTCAAAGTCACTTAAATCACCTTTCTTCTCCATTCTCACGCTTGGTTTCATCAGGTTGTCTTGTCGGTGTCTACATCCCTAACTATGTGGGTTCTGCCTTGTGATTGGTTGCTTAGAGACTTGCGTTACCCAGCTTCTGAATAGGTGTACCTAGCAAAGTGCCAGTGTGTGTATATCATTAGTCCGCTTTAACGCAAGGTTGTGAATTATAGTTGAGCATCAGATATCATTTCTTTATCAATGCTGCAACCTTTTATAAGCCCCTTCAAGTCCTATAATTTTTCATCACATCACAGTCTTAAGTTATCTGAGAGGTAGCTCCGCTTGAAGCTGCTGAATTTCCTTGATGAAACTTTGGCCAGTCACACTTCATTTATTTTTACACCAAATCTCACGAGTCATTGTTTTTTCCTCTCTTTTTTGCTGTTTCTTTTAAATGTTCCTATTAATTTTCACAATTTTGATATGTATACAAGTTCCTGATTGGTTTCCAATATTTTATGAGTCTTTTGTATCTATAGATTTAAATCCTTAGATTTATCTTGGCTGGCAACTTCAGCTCCCTTCTTACTTCCAGACTCTTGTTTTCCTTCTCTCACTGGTAGGATCAGTTTTCATGGTGCAGCAGACTCCCGGTGGGGGGTGGGGGGAGAAATCATTGTAAGGTACGTTAACTTTTGAGCAATAGCCAAAGCAGCAGCTGTATGTGACAGTCTGCTTGCGTGGCTCTGACACGCTGCACTAGTTCATGCTCGAAAAAGACGGATGCCGAAGATACGGTAACTGAGCGTGAATATCACTGCGACTATATGAAAATATAAAACCATGTAACAGATTTTGTGACAGCTTTGGATTGCTTTGGCCTTTTGGAACTGCTCCATCCAGAATCTGCTTGTCAGCCAGCAGTATGGATTTCTCTTTCATGTACTGTATTTTCATTAGACTTTCTATGAATAGTTTTTTTATAGCTCTCTTTTTAGTTCTGTGTGAAGAACATTTCTTCTCTTTATTTTGAAAGTACTTTTTAGATGCTTGCACCGTGACAGCATGTGCTACACTTATGGCTATTTGATGTAAGATGTTGTAATCTTTGGTTGAGGGTTATTGTTGTTACTGGTCAGCATTTTCCCCATAGAAATGTTGACTTTATGGGTAACATGTGTGGGGCATAGGTCCGGCGTTTTGGGACGTATTACCAGCATATAGTTGCAGCCGCGGTTGTGAGGTTTGTGCGTATGGTAAAATTCCTGTAGATAACCGCCACTTGCCTTCATATGTCAGATTTTATGTACCTTGCTCATTTGAAGGAAATAAAAGCCCGATAATGCATTAGTACAACCCCCACTGTTTGCCCCTCATCACCGCGGTGCTGGTCTGAACAGCAAAGGTTATCTGCTAACGAGCTGAGCAAGCCCGAAGTGAGCAACATTTTGAAGTTTTGAAGAATCTTAAAAAAACTTAAAATCAAACTCTGTGAGCAAGAAGTAGTTCATTATTTAGTGAACAGTGAACATGGCAAATTGCTTGAGAAGGGTATGTTGCATTGAAACGAGTGTCGGTTAATTCAGAATACTAAGAATGTTAATAATACTGCTTAAATTGTTCAAGCATGCATTTACACATTGTTTAAATAAAGAATTTGATTTGATTTGAACAGAAATACATGTGCGCTACATATGTTGCATAGCTCATTTTTCCAAAATGCCATATGGTATTCCAGCATTATATGATGTCAGGGGGAAAAAAGGACTTTTTGAAGCGTGGAAGTAAATGGCCAAATCCAGTTTGACTGACAGTATTCGGGGTTGTGGGGCACCTTCAACATGAACCTCACTGCGGTTTCAGTGCCATCTCTCCGGTCTCTTTACCTCTCGGACCCCCACAGCATCTCCACAGTGTCAAACCTCATTGTCGTCTCTGTGTGTGACAGTGTTGTAGCTCCAACGCGTGACTGTTACACTTAGAGTTGTGGTTATACAGTATGTGTAACACCTCATTTGACACACACACAAACACACACTTATACACACACACACACACACACGTCATTTGAGCCAGGTTTACCACCTGTCCTGGCTGTAGCTGCCTTTCCCCAGCCAAGGAAGCTCATGTCTGGGCACTCTGGGCAGCAACCCAGCCTTTCACATCCAGGTCCAGGGCCAAGAGACGGGGGCCAACAGCTGGCGGTGTGCAGAAGGAGCCTGGAGGCTTCCACAGCAGATGAATCACCACGGATTAATATTTAACTCCAGACTCCTGCTTCCCTCTAGCATTTCTTCTTCCTTCCCCCTCTCCCCATGCCACTTTCCTTCTCCCTCTATGCATCAGTCCATCCCACAGTCCTGCAGGTAAGTTGGCATATGCTCAACAGACCCCTTCTATAAATATGTGATGGGAATACTCCTTTTCTAAGATAAAAGTATTTTTGTTGCAAAATGTTCCCATCTCAAGCACGGTAGTCTTTGAATTTTTTGATAAAATGCTGCTTATTTCACAATTAAGATATGATCATTTTTGTGGTCTTGTTAGACTTTGCTTTACAGTGTCACATACACAACCGTACAAAAACTAAAGGCATTAAAAATGCAAACAAGCTAAAACAAGATTTTATATGATACTAAATTGAGTTTTGAAGAGTTGAACAGTTCATAAGAACATTAGAGCATCACTTTTCAGTTCTGACCTGCATGAGGATTATTCTTTTATAGAGACTTTCTTGCAGATTAAAGTGAAAAGTTTGTGTGTAAGGTTTTTTTTTCTGCATTAAAATGTTTAAAGCTCTTCTGAGGTGAGCATGAAGCCAGATTTCTCACCTGTTTGTAGGCAGCAATTTTATTTGCAGTACAACACCATCACCAGCCTGGGAATCAATGAATGCTCTGAAATTAAGCAGGCACAGTTTTTCAGCAGGTACTAAAGGCAGGTCATGGCTGAAAGGGAATGCTTCAGTGCTGGTGCTGTAAGCCCAGTAGCGTTAGCTACAGCCAGAGCCAAGACTGTAATAGCGTTCTCAGATGGGATCCGTTATGATGACTGCATGCCTGCCTTGCTCCTTCAGTTCTGATTTTGTGATTAAATCACCAGACTGCCTTTCCTCCACTTTTTCACTCCAGACTCTCTCTCTCTTCTCCTGTCTCTAATTCTTTCCATCATCCCTTTCTTTTCCATCTTCTTGTTTCTATTTATCCCTGTCTTTTCTTCTTCTCTTTTTTAACTTCTTCTCTGTGTGCTATATATATATATATATATATATATATATATATATATATATATATATGATTATATATATTTTTCTTCATTTATTTTCTCTCTTACACATATA
>VOQJ01011789.1:0-17488 GCA_015052665.1 Apistogramma diplotaenia | reverse complement strand
CTCAAGGCCCTTTTTATTATAAGGTAAAGACCTTACAATAATTACAGATTAAACCCAACAATCAAAATGACCCCCTATGAGCAAGCACTTGGCGACAGTGGAAAGGAAAAACTCCCTTTTAACAGGAAGAAACCTCCAGCAGAACCAGGCTCAGGGAGGGGCAGTCATCTGCTGTGACCGGTTGGGGCTGAGGAGAGAGAGACAGGGCAACAGACATGCTGTGGAAGAGAGAGAGGGGATTATTACTAAGTAATGAGAAAATGCACAATAGGGTATAAACAGAGTAAAAAGAGGTGAATGAAAAGAAACACTCAGTGCATCATGGGAACCCCCAGCAGGCTAGGCCTATAGCAGCATAACTAAGGGATGGTTCAGGGTCACCTGATCCAGCCCTAATTACAAGCTTTGTCAAAAAGGAAAGTTTTAAGCCTAATCTTAAAAGTAGAGAGGGTGTCTGTCTCCCGAATCCAAATTTAATTGCACATAAATGCTCCATGCATTATACATAGTTTTATAACAAACATAGTAATAGGGTTAATGTGCATATTTGTCAATCAGACTTAAATGAAGCAGAAAACACAAGCGAAAAAGCTTTTGTAATTTTTATGGATTTTAAAACACATTAGGTTTATTCGTGTGATTATATAATGCAAGCATGTAATAAACTTAATGTGATGCATATTACATTTTTTGTCTTAAAACTATGGAAACCAAATGAATGGATGGAAAATTTAGGTGAAATAAACTCATCACGACAAACTGCAAGCTCACGGTGGCACTACAAGAAAAGCATGCAGTTTCTGAATAACGTTTTCACAGATTAAAAAAGCTATTTGACTTTTGCTCGTTCTGTTTCCTCGAACCTGAAGATCCTCAAGAACATATGCTGCATACTGTGGTTTGTGTATTGGTGGCTCTCACTGATGGCATTAATGTTTGGAAAATCATTAAATTGTTTCTGTAGCCCTGTCATGTAGTCACCTGCAAAAGGCTGACATGGCAGAGGAGAGCGTGCCTAACAGGTGTGCTTTTTAATAGAAACAGAGTAGTTAGCACACCGTTAATGGTGTCTCCAGTTGTCAGAAATGTCTCAGCTTTGTTGTTTACCTCTGTGCAAAGCGAGGATGGCTATTATCAGTCAGTGCTGTTGATTCTGCAGTTCTGTATTCACCTCTCCAGGCTCCACTTGCTGCTCCCGCGGCTGCCACACATCACTTCAAGAATCTGATGAACTGTACCAACCTCAGATTAACCTCTGGCCCTGTCTTTCTTTTCCTGCAATCCCAGACCGTCACTGGGGGTGAGTCATTCACTCACACGCTTGGCACATGGGAGCTAATGTGTGCAAAACAGCTATGCTTACACAATCTCTCTCTCACACACACACACACACCTACACACACACACACACACACACGAAAATGAAGTTCCTTCATTGACAGGGTTATAGAGAGGTTTAAAATCCACCTGCCCTCCACTGTCAGACAGGCCCTGCTACGTCTGGAGTTTAATAGACTCGGGCAGATAACTCTTGGAACAGAAGGGAACATCTTTTAGGATATTCAAGTGCAATGGTACACTGTTAGTAGAATGTGAACACTCTTATTATAGAAGAAATTTATTAGTGGGGGGCAGGAGGATTTTAAACCCTGTGAATATTTGTCCATGCAGGGTTTCCACAATGTTGGCTCAATTAAAGCCAAGAAGATGAAGCTGAACTGATCATTTCCAGCACAATGGCTAACCAGTGCACTTCCTGCAATATGAACACAGCATAATGGAGAACCTCGCCAAATACTAAATGTGCAAAGTGCATCTTAAATGACAGGAAGTGTGCTTCCAGGCACAGTGCCAGATGCTAAATGTTAAATTAATCTGGCTTTATGTCAAGCAATTGCAGATTTTTCACGTTTTTTTTTAACAAAAGCATTATAAAACACTGACAGGGACAAATCAGAGTGTTGCCTTAAAGACAACGGATACAATTTGGGACAGTAAATCAAAAGTAACAAATCAAATCAAGTAAATCAATAGGAACAAGAAGATGCCATATTGTTTAATGGAAATTAGAATGATCAACTGAAAGAGGGCTGAATTTAAAGATGCCCGAAAATCAAAGTGAAAAAAGGATTTCATCCTGATAGCTGATGGCAGTCAGGGTGTCGTTGCCTAGCCTGTAGAGGTCTGTGTATCCCTATATGCACACACCTCCCCAGACCATCACTGACCCACCGCCAAGCCGGTTGTGCTGAACGACGTTACGGACAGCATGATGTTCTCCACAGCTTCTTCAGACCCTTTTATGTTTGTCACTTGTGCTGAGGGTGAACCTGCTTTTTTTTTTTTCTTTTTCATATCTATGAGGTACTGTGTATGTATGGCAACAGATTTGTGATATTCACTCTTTTATCACAGCTAATTTGCCACATTATCACAGACAGATTGCATCTAACTGCCAACTTGACTCCATTTGATTGCAAAATGATAGACTGACTTCAGGATGCCAACTGAATGCGAGTGTTGCACACAGTTGCAACGATTTCGGTGAATGTGAATTACTGTAGTTTTAAAAAAAAAAACAACTAGGTCCTAAAATCATTCCTTCTCCATGTCCACAGTATTTTTATTTTTTTTTTTGCACTTTTAGTAAAAGAAACCTTTGACTGGACCAATGCAAACCTCAAGAGAACTTATGTTTCATTTGCTCCAGCAACTTCAGTCCAGGCCCACTCCCCCACAAACCCATATCCACCGGGCTTTGCCACATCTCCTGCGAGTATGAAGATGAGTGGAGAGTGTATATCAGCAAAAGTTTCCCGTCTTATGTAATCTTACAGCCTTAGTTTAAGATATCTGTTTAAAATCTTTATTAAGAGAAGCTTATATGCTCCTTCAGCTGTGCTGAATTATGAGAGGCACGGCTGCTACCAAGGCTCAAGCAGCTTTAGCACTGAACTTCAAGCTTTCATTATCTTCAGATATCTCATTTAAACACATATATCCATTTCTGAGCTATAGAAAAATAGAAAATGTTTCATACCTATTCTGACGCAATATGCCGAATGAGATTCGATTATCATCTCGAGACTCTCACTTCACTTGTTTCATACACCCCAAAATGTGCACGCTGTTCTTTACAACCAAACGCACCGGAAGCTACATATTTCAGGAGACACTTGTGGATAAAACTGGAACTGCTTGTTCATAAAACCATAAAATAATAAATATGAAGCTACAGGTGGTGTGTGGTTACATTTGCTTGGAAAACTTTGGTATCCTATTACAGGTAATAGAAGAAATTGGCCTCCCTGTGCCCAGTGGTAAAAAATAATCCACTTGGCAGTACAAATGAACACATTAAAGCTGGTTTGTTTGAGCTGTACATAATCGGAACCATAACAACAGCAATTAGTCTTAAAGCAGAGTGTCCTGTGCCAGGCACAGTCATGTGTTTGTGCTCACCTGGCTGCAGCTTCAGATTTAACAGAGAGTTTTCTCGTCTAAGCAACAGCCAGTGTTTTATCTGTAAACTTCATATAAAAACTAAAACGAAATTATCAATATTAAAAAGCCACATTTATGTAAAAAACCCAAATGATGCACCTCGATGGTGATTTTTCAGCAGTTTTATTAACTCTCTGTAAATGTTGTACCAAACACAACAATCAAACCACATGATTAGCATTGCAGCTGACAGTGGCTCATATCATGTTAAGTCTTTGTACTAAATCTAATGGAAAGCTACTGAGCCAAAAGCAAATGTTTACAGAACTTCGTAACTTCTCCCTGTAACTCTTTCAAGTCTCACAAATGAACTGTTAAAAGGGAACTCTTTGATGGCTTTGCATGAAATATTCTCTTTTTTATCCATTTTAGTTTTCAAGGTTCACCTTTGCTGTTTTTATCTGAACCTTACATCTGCTCCTTTGTAGCAGTTCAGCAGTTAGAAGCCAGCACCTCTGCTAAATGCATAATAGGACAGGACGTATTTTGTGCCCAAAAAAAAAAAACCTACTCGCACTTTGAGATGAGTAGATAACCTTCGCACACCGAAGGTGATTTGGAATTGTCTAAACTTCAAAGGTGTGTGATGAGGATTTGGTTTCACACTTTTGAGGGAAAAGGAACCCATGTGACTTTTTTATTTTGTCAATACTGCCATTTCAGTTTCTGGAGAGCTCCTTTGGTAGATGCTGAAAGCCTTCCTCAAGGACGCCCAGCGTTTGCTAAACCTAGCAGTCATGCATCAAGGCAAGACATGAAATGGGATTAGATCAACTTCATAATTGTCCCCTACAATGAAATCAGGAGGGACGCTATGGATCAAGCCAAATGTCACCCACAATATCTTGGATGCCAGTGATTAGATTTTAATAAAATTTGCGTAGCTAGAGGGGGCTGATGGCTGTCAGTGCTTCATTGTGGCATTTTACAAATTACAATGAATAACAGAGGAGAGGAGAAGAACAAATATGACTGGATGTTCATCTCATGCACAGTATCTTCAGCAGTGCTGAACAACGAAACAAGGGATAAAAAGTACCTATTAAATTGGCACGTTGCAGCTATTGAACCATTAATTGTAATACTAATAGTCTGTACATTAAACGATCAGATTATTATATCAGATTGATTGATGAGTGACATAATATATCGAACAGCATATTAAATCTTAACAGTATATGCAACCAACGCATATTGTGCAAATACAGCCAAAGGCCACTTTATTAGGTATACTTGTTCAACTGCCTCAACCAATCGCTTGGCAGCAACTCAATGCATTTAGGCATGAAGGCATGATCAGGATGACGTGAAGTTCAAATCGAGCATCAAAATGGGAAAGAAATGTAATTTACGTAACTTTGAATGTGGCACGGATTCCCACAAACTGGGATTTTCCAACACAGCCATCTCTTAAGTTTACAGAGAACGGCCCAAAAAAAGAGAATCTATCTAGTGAGACAGCTTCTGCTAATAGGAAAGTAACAGTAACTAAAACAACCATTAAATGCAGAACAGCATCTCTGAATGCAGAGTCAGGATCAGAATTTGACTGCCTGCCTTGGTTCACGCTGCTGTTAGTGGTAAACGTAAAGTTTGAGCTCCTTAGTACCAAGTGAGCATCATTTAAACACCACAGCCTATGTGTACCCAACTTCAATGGCTGTTTCCAGCGATCATCTCAAACATGACAATGACATCACTGCACTCAAATGGCCTCCACAGTCAGCAAATTTCAATCCAATAAAATAAATATAATGTCAGTTAGCTACAGTAAACAAGTAGTTGGTGTCATGGAGACCTAGTTGGTTTAAGACTGAGCCAAGACTTTGAATTGGTCAAAGTGGAAAAAGTGCAAAGAAGTTGGCCACTGAATCCCGAGGCTATTTCAACAGACGAGCTGATGTGTTCAAGGTTGTGAAGTTTATTATAGCTTAAATTATTAGTTTCCTCACATTACTCAGTGGTTTTGCATAGTTTGAGCAAGTTTTCTAGAAAATGATTACAGCGCTGAGTCATTGTTGCTTGTAGTTATTTAAATCCAGAAATTTGGAGCTTTTGCTTAACTTGGTCTGACAGTCTGAAACACGTCAGGATAGAAGAGAAATATAGCAGAAGCTGAACACAAGGGTTTTATGCCAAACAAATACTGTGTGGACCTGCCTTTTTTCTGTCAGATCAGCCTCAGCTCTTTGTTGTATGGATTCCATTACTGTTATAAGCTTTGAGTTTGTGCTTCATGATGACATGACTGCAACACATTGCTGCCAATCTCCCATTCTGCCACATGGAACAGATTCAGTTGCTGTGATTGTAAAGTCCACTTCATTGTCATTGTCATGAAACCTTCTTCTTCTCACATACAAGGTCCTGAATAATCAGGCCCCATCTTATCTTAAAGACCTCATAGTACCACATTACCCCAGTAGAGCACTTCGCACTCTGACTGCTGGCTTACTTGTGGTTCCTAGGATACTTAAGAGTAGAATGGGAGGCAGAGCCTTCAGCTTTCAGGCCCCTCTTCTGTGGAACCAGCTCCCAGTTTGGATTGGAGACAGACACCCTCTCTACTTTTAAGATTAGGCTTTAAACTTTCCTTTTTGATAAATCTTATAGTTAATCCCTTAGTTATGCCGCAATAGGCCTAGCCTGCTGTCTCTCTTCCACAGCATGTCTTTTGCCCTGTCTCTGTCTCCTCAGCCCCAAGCAGTCACAGCAGATGACTGCACCTCCCTGAGCCTGGTTCTGCTGGAAGTTTCTTCCTGTTGAAAGGGAGTTTTTCCTTTCCACTGTCGCCAAGTGCTTGTTCATAGAGGGTGTTATGATTGTTGGGTTTACTCTGTAATTATTGTAGAGTCTTTACATTACAATAGAAAGCGCCTTGAGGCGACTGTTTGTTGTGATTTGGCGCTGTATAAATAAAATTGAATTGAATTGAATTGAAACCACTTTGAGATGTGTCACATGGCGCTTTGTCAAACTGGAAGCAGCCATCTGGAGATGGAAACTTGTGAAACCCATGCAGGTGCCAAGAAAACATTCCCCGCACCTGTTGTCTTCCTGACCTCTTATCAACAAGGTGGTTTCAGACTGTGGTGCTTGAAAATTCCAGCAGTTTTAGAAATACTCACATCGCCACCAACACCGACACCCCTTCGCGCCCACATTCTGATGTTTGATGTGAACGTTAACTCAGCTAAACCCAAGTTCAGCTCCCCGCTGAGCTCAAAGGTCCTGGCAGCAGAACTGAAGCTCCTGTGGGACGTAGATCTGAGCGAGATATGACCACGCTGATTGTTTTCAACGGACCTATGACCGGCTCACAGAAAGGGGTTGTGACCTCTTGCCAGTGTCCAGGCATGTGTTAAAAGCCTTCCCACAGTGCAACACGCCCCGGACTAATTTCACACCCTTTTCATTGTGAAGGAGCCCAGCCGCGCTTGTGTACATTTAAGTTCGCTATATTGCTGTGTGATTGAGTTTGCAGATGCTCGCGCTCTTTTCCCTCTCTGGATCTGTTTGCCTTTTCCTTGCGTGTAGCGCGCACATGTCCCCATGTATTCCTTTTTCTTTTTTTTTTGTATATGAATTTGTGTCTGGGTTTAGGTTTGTCATCCTCGCACGGTGGCCTACAATAAAGGCAGCTATGCCTTTCAGCATGATTTGTGTCGCACAGCAGATTCCTCTTAGTGAGGAGCATTTTCCACATGCCCGCTTCTCTCTCCACACTCGGTGGGAGAACGTCTCACTAATCCAATTTAGAACTAGGAAAACAGATTTCTGTCGTGCAGTGCCACTGAAGACACAGTTGTTCTGAACTGTGTCTTTTATAGCCATAAAGTGGGGTTTGAAGCTCATAGTCAGGGGATAGTGATGTATTATCTAAAAGTGAATATACACATACATAAGTAAAGTGTCTCAGTTACTCTCTCCAGTGTAATCATTGGGCCATATAGAAAATCTGATTGTGGCATGTCACATCAGTCTGTAACACAATCTTTCACTTCTTGCCTGCTTTTCTTGTTTTATGTATTCCACTCTTACTTCTCACTTAGTAGCAGGGGTATGTCCAAAAGCAGGACATAGGCTGTCATTTGTCACCATTAAAATATGATTGGTGACATAATGAGTGTATGTATATCTGTTTATATTCATAAAAACCTGTGCATTATTAAGCTAAGGATTACTTTTACTTTATTTACTTTGACTATTTACAGAAAATCATGCCCAGTGTTTTTTTTTCACGTCAGTTTTCTCCACTGATTTTACTTCTGGTGAAATATTGTGATACCCTGTGCCATTTCATTTTAAAAAACCCTGGAAACATTCCTGCTTGGCAGTAGAGCAGTGAAGGCAGCAACACCACCAGTTTTCCAGACTGAGTTGTCCTTTGGATGCTCCTGTTGTCTTTCTGCCATTGAACTGTTTGTCTGTGCACTCGAGTTACAATGAATAACAAACTGGTAACTTGCAACAGTCATGATGATCCATGGGCTGGTCCTTGTCTGTGTTTTACTGCTGATTTTCCAGACACTCAGTCTCACACATGTAAACAAATCATTATGTGTTGACTGATAGCCCCATTGATGAGCTGGCAAATATCCACAGAGGTACTTCCCTGATGCAGACAATAAGCTGTTCCATTTGGTTAATTTGTGTTTGTTGTTGGTCAGACTCAAAAATCAACTCTTTAAACAATTCATATAAAAAGCTCATTCTTCTTTAGAAAGCTTTGAGATTTTAAAGGTGGCTTGATGCATAACAGCCACATTAACATGAAATGCTAAATTGAAATGAAAAAATGTGCATTCTCTGACTGTTTGGTGAGTGATTGCTGGCTGTCTGCTACACCAGAAGCCTCAATAAGATTGCCTTCGGTTGCTAGCACACTGCCCTGGTTGCCTGTAGTTTGCATGGAAGAAGCTGACAAAGTAAAAGCTGTGCGTTATTGTTAAAACTGACACATGTCAACATGTGCAACAATTACCTCAAAAGGGAACAGTCTCCGTTTCTGATTTGTGTCACACTGTCACTACCGGTAAAACACGTTTTTCCCTAGCAACCGATGGTTGCCAGACAGTCTCTAGGCCTGTGTGACCAGGGTGTAGCCACTTGAGGCCTGATTGAGAGCTGCTAGCTGTTTTTAAATGCCCATAATTCTTTTTGCATATACGATGGTACTACAGCATGTATGAATGTAAAGATATGGTCTGGCAGACTTTTTGTGTCATAGGTATTAAAAGGTTAAGAAACCCTCTCAGACCCCAGTAATCTTCATGACTAGTTGTTACAAAGAATGTAAGAGTTTACATCAGGTTAATGCTTCCTATGCTGCTTCCAGGTCCTCACCCCTGGGTTCCACTCTTCCTTTCTACTGACCTCTGCTGAGTTCTGCAGCCACTGTGCTGCAGGGGTTACAGTACATAAGTTGACTGTTTGGACACTTCAGGGCCTTTGGCCTTGTAGAGCACCATCTGCTTTGGAGTGTGTACTGCTGCTCTCTGCCTGGATTTTGTTAAGTTTCTTATGTTTCTGGTCAGCTTGTGTGTGTGTTTTTTCCCATTGTTAATCTTGATTGATTTGTCCTTCGGTTTCTTTCGTCTTCTGTTACAGTGCCTTGGGGTAGCTTGTAGGGCAGAGCTGCCATTTTCTTTTTGTAGTCAGCTTTTTCTCCTGTTTTTCTTGGTTGTCAGGAAGCTGAGGTGTAGGTTTGTATTTTTTTTTTTTTTGTTAATTAGTGGATGTGGTTTTATTTTAAGTTAGGGTTGTTTTTCTTAATGTGTTGGCTTTGGCACTCCCTGAAATGAAGTGGATGCTCCCTTCTGTTAACATCGGGGCAATAAAACCTTTCAAACCAACCCAAACAGCCTCCTTATCCAGTATTATATTACTCCCTTCATCCGGAGTCCAGGCTGGGAATGCATTACTAGTTAATTAGCCTTTTTTGAGGAAAATCTGTTTAGTGCCTTAGTCACCAGTTTTCAACCACTTGCAGTACTACAGAGTAAAGTTTTTGACATTCATTCTGTCTTATCATCAGGGAAACATGATGAAGTGATTTGTCCAAAATAAATAAATTCTAGCAGGTGGCTGAGATCACATTTATTATTTATTAATTAGAATCTGATGGAAGTGCTAAATAAATGGTTCAAAGATTTAGAAATCAATGTGAATATGTCAGTGAGTTATACATTACTGTAAGTGCTGTGATGCAAATCATGGATGTGCATACAGTGTATCAAATTACACTCATTTTCCTTCTGTTTCTTTCTGAATTTGCCTAAACGATGGTGTAACCCACACATTTCTTTTCAATTTTTGTCTGTGCGGTGACGACATGTAACATAATCACAGTCGTTTAGAAGGAAATAAATCTAAAATGAGTATCCTTGAAGTTGTCCTTCAGTCATTTCATGAGATAACGTCATTTTACACGATGATAAAATGATCAAAGTTAGCATGATAACATAATGACCCGATAGCTTTATGTCTGTAGTAGTACATGTCATCAGAAACTGCCTTGTGATTTTTGAGTTTGAGACACTTATATGTTTATAATTTAAGCCCATTAGAAATGTGAAAAATATGAAAAGTCCATCTTTATTCCTTCAAATAGAGGTCACCCACATATTGTCTTTCTTCTGTCGATTATAAATTGCACCCTTCTCTCTCAGCCGCTTCTTCTCCACCCACCGTCTCTCAGCGTTTGAGAAAGTCGACTGAATTTAAATGGGATAAATCATAAATCTGATTAGGTGAATATTCTCTGTGATCTGCAGGGCAATATGGAAGAAAGGTGATGAATTGAAAATGATGAGGAGACTTCTTTCATTTTCATTTTTTTCCTCTGTCTGTCTTCCGATCCACCCCCCGTTAGGAGTTTAGTTGAATAATTTACTAGCAGGGCAATAACGTGAGGTACTTCATTAGATGGAAAAGCTCTCTGGTGTCAACTGAGATGTCTCCTAATTGAGGAGCCTTTGATGAATCTCGATCAGAAGTTTGACAATTTCAACAGTCCCGAGACATATTACAGCAACCGATAATTTTAAAAAGTTGCCACAGAGGTTTTAATATGGCTCTGCAAATGGTCATTAATTAAGTATGGCTCAGGATGGACTGAGTCACACGTTCCCAAATCGAATTCAAGAATCTGGTTTTGGTTTAAATGTGAAAAAAGCAGGGAGACGAGTGGTGCTTCTCTGCACATCTGTTAATTTTTTAAGTTTGTTTAACAAATGAAGATTCTTGAAATTGAAGAAAAGTGCAAATTCTTCCATTCTTGCTAAAGTTTAAAAAAAAATCACATATAGATAAAAGTGCAACACAACATATTGTCATGTGAAAAACTAAGTCCGCCCTTATTGCACACCAACACATCTACAACAAGAACAAGAAAAGAATCAATGTGCTACAATGGCCAGAGGTGTCTCTTCCTCTGAAAGGGGAGTTCTTCCTCCCCACTGAAGCCAAGTGCTTGCTCGTAGTGGCTCTTTATAAGCATATAAGCACTCTTATAAACATTGCATTGTGTCCCGGAGCTTTAGTGCCATCAGTGCTTTATCTCTGTTATCTGAATAGTGGTATTTGATGCTCATACACATTAATTTACATTTCCTGTAAGATATTTTCCATAAATGTTCCTTTCAAACAGACAAGCTAAACCCTTTGGGGAAATAAACAACACATCAAAAACAGATGTAACACCGTCTCACGAGTCCCAGATATGACCAAGAATTGTTCCTGTCTGGCACCTCTGGTAACACCTGTAGCCCAGTAGGACCAATACTTTTTTCTTTCTTTGCTCCCCAGTGATAAATACTATACTGCAGCTGAACTTCCAAATGCAGTTTTATGAAAATAAAAGACTATTTAATTGTAGCAATCCTTTTCACATTAGGCTGAAGATACATTTCATTACAGGTTCCGAGGTCAGGAAGCAGCATCGACTCCTCAGCCAGATGACTTCACATTATTCAGTCCAGGATCATTAACTCCAAACATTATTGGCTCTAAGTAAAGCTTTATCAGAGTTTGGGGTTAATGAAAAGGAATTACATGAAGTTATTACATAAAATGTTTTTTTTTGCTGCTTCTGTGGGTCGAAATTTTCTAGCAAACATCTTTAAAGATTGTGTAAAAACATGAATGGTTGGACCAAGTGATTTATGAGGCTGTACAGAATTAGGATTATTGTTTTCTGGCCAGGTGCATTTATTCTTACAAACAATACATAGAATCTAAAAATGGGGGACTATGGGTAAAATTGGCTGTAATTCGTAAACAGTTAATACTTTAGTTAAATATCTTGAATCAGACCTGCACTGTTTCATTTAAATTCTAAATGGTGCACAGAGGGAAAAATGACATATACACACACATACATATACACATATACAGCCTGAGACTGCACAAGTCATAAAGGGAGGGGGGGGGTGAGGATTAGTGTGTGTCAGAGCCACAGTAATCCAGGATGAAACAAGGAGCATCCACGAATACATCAGGAAGATGGTCCCCTGAGATGAACCGCTACAATAATGCCTCAGGCAGCCTAAGACAGACTGTGATGAGGTAGAGGAAGAAAAAAAATGTTGGGGAAGACCAAGTTCCTCCAAGGAATGCATCAACAGATACAGGAAGTAGCTGACATCACGAAATCCTACCAGTGGCTAAAGAAGGGGCATCACTGAGGTGCAAGAACAGACCCTAAGCATCGGGGCCACAGAGGCAGGAGTCTAACACAGCCAACAAGAGCCAAGCTGCAGTAAAAATTCCCCAGTGAATATTCAGCAAATCGTAGCAGGATGTAAGATGCAAGCGGGGACAGTGTTCACTGAAAGGCATAGCCAAGTGGCTGGGACGGTATACAGGGACATCTGTGATGGGTATGGATTAAAGGTCCCCAAGTCCTGATGTGAGACGCCTCCAGAAGGGGCTGGAAAAAAAGTAGGGCTAAGGTCCTGTGGGACTTCAAGTTCCAGACAGATAAGCAGCTGCTGGCCAACCATGTCTATGGTGGTGGTTGACAAGAAGCAGAAGGCAGCAGTTATGATAGGTGTGACAATCCCAGGTGACAGTCACATCAGAAAGGAGGAGTATGAAAAGACTGTGAAGCACCAAGGACAGAGGAAACAACTGGAGCAGATGAGGAAGGTGAAGTCCAAAGTGGTCCCAGGAGGGATTAGGTAAGATAGCGTGCAGAGCCTGTAAAACTCTCAGGTCCCCTGGTTGAAGATCCAAGGTTGAGAAAGACGCGTGCCCACCTCATTTACACTCGTTATAAATATATGAATTATGTGTCTGTCTTTTACATTACTGTCACATTTGTAAGTGCTGGACTCCAGAATTTATTGATTTACAAAAGAACAAGTGTGAACATTTCTTTGTTATCTACACTTGGTGACCTTCTTAGCCGGGCACATTAGATGTAGCTGAGACTCTGCGAGCAAACAGAGAGGACTGTTTTATCATGCTGGAGACACTGGCGAGGAGAAGCCATTGATCTGTGAAACCACAATGTGAAGCTTCTGCTCTGCTTTTTGAGCAGCGTGTGTTGACTGCGAGTCTGAAAGGAAATGGAAACTTTTTCATCCTAAAGGTTTGAATAACTTATACATTTATAACTTTCTTTCTCTATACTCTGCTATGAACAAAAAGGACCGGGTGCAGTGCAAACAGAGGGGTTTGCAGTGCACCCGGTGTGGCTTTCACTTTTTAACCTTGTGCCAGCTAGTAGAGATGAAAATCTAAAAAAAAAAAGGCACACCTGAGTGTTCTAACTAGATCGTAACTAGTTCCCATATTGTTCTATGACATAATCTATGGATCATCAGGCACTGTTAATCTTGGGCTCTGCACTCCCTCCAGGCCTACTTCTGATTTTTGTGAGCACAGAAGAATATTTGGCTCAAAAATGGCTTTTTTACTTGAGCTCATACAGTATGTCTTTCTAACGAGCCGGTGGCTTTCAAAGTGTACTTAAAAGCTGCAGCTGTAAATGTATTTCCTGAGTCTGAAGTGGCTGAGGTTGGGGTTCATAACCCCACACTTAGGGTTATATTGCTCCACTGTATGAGGAAAGTGAGAGAAAGCAATAGTGACGGGGACTGCCAACAAACTTGAGTGTCCATTCAGTTGTTATCAATTGCACTGTCGGTAGGTCACCTTCTGCACTCTACCAGCAAGCCCAGAAGACAGTTACTGTTCATTCTACTTAGTGATAAAGCAGGATTAATCGAGATTATGCAGAAGATTGCTGGAGGCCATGTGTTAAATGTTGTTCTACAGAGCTTTCTAAGTGCTTTATGATGTGAAAGCATGGCTAAGTAGTTTTGGTGCATAAGCCTAACAGCGCAGTATGTGAAAACAAGAGTAAACAGTGATTCAAAGCAGCAGGAAAAAAACCCAGTAGAGATTAAAGTCCAAAAGACAGGACTCAAACTCATCTCTCACGACTCAGAACAGGTTGGCTTGTGTCTCTGCAAGCCATCCAATTTCTTAATGCAGACTTTTGTAGCTGCTCGAAGCTGTGTAATATTCTGTTCAGCAGGGCAGAACGACCACAGCGAAATCAGGTGATCGCTGCAGTGATTCTGAAGCTGTGGGATGCAGAATCACTGCAGGTGGGGAGTTATTTTGCAATTACACTGACTTTAATTGAGACACAATTTTCTGACTCTTTGTTTGTTTTTTGTGATTGCAACAAATAAAAATTGTGAAATGAAGTTCAGTTTTTTGGTGTGTGTTCTGAAGTGGAGCATGTCACAAAGAAATTGAGAAACACTGACCTGCTTGGAGGTAGTGGAGATGCCATATTGCTACTACTTATTGAATTTCTGTATGGTACAGTGTATATGAAGCGATAATGCCCTTTCAGTGGCATTGTGCAAGTTTCCTGACAGTAGTGCATCTGTAATTCACAGAAGTTTGCAGACGCATGTAAACATGTTGCAGCTGTCCTCTGGCGCTGCAGTGTCAAGAATACGTGGTCACCCTGTGCTTCTGCGCGTGTGACCCGGTACCTGAGTCTGGCCTCTCTCCCTCGGTTCGTACGGTGCTGTGCTGTGGACTCCTTTTTGTGGGTGCCCGTGCTGCTGGCTGGGACTGGATGTGCTCACAGCATATGAAATCTCAGCTTGCCACCTGTTTCATCTACAGGAGCAGAACATCTGTCAATATGTTCCTAATGCCCCCCCCCCCTTTTTTAGACCTGTAACTTCTTCTTTAGTCCTCCACTTCTTCAATTTCCTCAGATTTTTTTAAAGACCACACTGCACTTTATACCAAAATGTGCCAAGTTTTCAACGAATAGCTCTTTGGCAATCGGCGTGTAAGTCTGCCAAAACATACAATTTAGCCTGGCTCCTTGGAAGCAAAATATCAAGAACTCAGGGATGGCTTGAGACGTTTGGACAGCAGCCAGCAAATGGAAACACTGATACTTTTCCGTCCATTTTTTCCTATATGTCATCCAACATGTCGACAAGCGAAGCAACACATGAGCTGCACACATTCCATTCCCCGACCCAAACCCCTCCAGCAGACACACGCAGCCTCCATATCTGCCACAGATAGAGTAACACTGAGACTGGTACATTCGAGCTGCAAACCCCTCAATTTTTCCATTGCTCACTCCGGTATCCTTCCATCACAAGCTGAGCGGGCCATCAGAATGCTATCACACCTTGGGCAATCAGAGATACAGTCATATGTCACAAATCGGTGTCGGCTCTTATTATAGTGGGGAGGGGGCTGAAGGCAAGTGAAAACTCACTTATCAGAAACGACATAGCTGTGACTCCCCCACCCTCCCCACCTCCCCCCACCTCCCTACTCCCACATCCATTTCTCTATTTGCCCAGCCCATGCTGGATATCACCTTTTCCCTTCACAGGCCAGCAATATTTGACCAATAACACAAATGTAATACCTCGCCCCTCTGCTGTCCGCCACAATCTCAGTTGATTTAATGGACCTGTAAGCTGCCAGTATAGTTTATTCAAAGCTTTTTAAAGGATGGGAAGTGAGCCCGCAGATGTGGGAAGGACATGCAGGGCTTCATCTCTATTTGACTATTATCAAATTATTCATTGGAAATTGCTATGATTTATTGCTTGGCCCAGTTTAGCAAAGGTGGTATGGGAAAAGTTTTCATATCTCTTATCACCTTTTTGTATTTATTGCATTTTCTGTCGCCTCGAGGAGTTTTGTGTTTAGAGTGTTCCTGAAACAAAGTTTTGGGGTCATGTTTGTTTATTTTAAATGTGTAACTAATATAGAGTTTTAGTGACAGGTTGGAGGAACATTTTTGCAACTAATTAGGTTAATGGGCAACAGGTCAGTTAGATGCTTGGATAGAAAAAGAGCATCTTAGGCTGGAAGAGTTTCTCAGATGTAAAGATGGTCAGAGGTTCACCAATCTGAAAATATAAAAAACTGCACTTATAAATGACCCTGTTCTGTGGTGTTTTGTATATTTCAGCAAGACAATGCTAACCCTCATGCTGCATCTATTACAACAGCATTGCTTTGTAGTAAGGGAGCACGGGTGCTGAACTGGCTTAGCCGCGGTCCGAACCTTTCACCAACTGAAAACATTCGGTGCATCATGAAAAAAGTATGATAAAGACTCAGGATTGTTGAGGAACAATAACAGTGTTTTTCTGCCTTCAAGTTCAAATTGGATGGAATTTTCTGTGCTCTGTAGTGAATCAAACATGGTTTATAATTCATTTAAATAGCAGCATTTAATAGCCCCAATCACTTATTTTTCATAAAAGGACACTTTGTGCTTTATCTTCTTCATTAATTAACATTTTCTAAACGACGTGCAATGGAATGAATTGACAAATTCGCTCAAGTGGAAAATCTCTCTTGCAAATCAATGAACTCTCTACCAAAGTCAAATGATCTGACATCAGTGAAATCTATATCTCGTTCTTTGTGCTAGACCCGCCACACTCATTTTATTTAAAAATACTTAAAAAAAAATAAAAGTAAAGAACTTTCATAAGACGTCGTACACGGTTTATGATGCGTTGACTCTGCTGATCCAAACTGTAGCCTTTGTAGCCTGGGGTTATGGTAATGTTTGATGATAAACATACTGCAGTGCATTTGAAGCTCTCAAAAGTGATTCTGCTTACAGCTATACATATTTAAATACTGACTTTTAGGCAGCATTATGCAGCATGGGCATCTTTCGGTGGAGAAACAATTACATTAGTGGATATCAGGGAAGCGTGTTTGCATTTTTCTGTTTATGTGTGTATGTATATATTTGTATGCAGGAAGAAGATTGTTACTTCTAGTGGCAATAATTTATATATATGGTAAGCATAAGGCTGGGATATCCCACATTCCTGCCTTGGCATGTCCATGCTTGGAAAGCCGGAGGCAGCGAGGTAAATAAATCTCCTTTTTCTCATTAAAGATGTAAACCTAAGCAGTGAGACAAGATTTCTTGCATAAACTTAAAGCCAGATGGCAGCTGTTATATGTAGAGCTTTTGTCATTTGGATAAGCTGGTCCTTTTAAAAGCTCAGAGAGAGAGATCGTCTATAAAGCCTAAAACTCTAAAGCAAAAGTAACAACACCTCAAATAAGTGGTTCATTAACTAACATACCACCTGTTGCCACATCTTCTTAGTTACCTATGTTTAAAGAGGCTAGACAAAGAGACTTGATTGTGGAATGAGGAAGTGCAAGGAAGTATTCAAACAAAGAGGCCAGTAAAGAAAACGTGGGACAATCAGGCGTCTCGTCTCAGGGACATGACAAACATAGACAGGAATACCGGGAAGCAGCCACATATAGACCAAGAAAGTGGCAAAGGATAAGAACTGTAATGAGTTGTATGGGAGGCTGGACACTAATGAAGGAGAAAATCGCTCGTAGCTGGAAGCAGATGTGCTGTGGTGAACCCAAAAGGGAAAAAGGAAGCGTGATGATTTAAGGCCATTTCAACAGAGTGTGCAGACATTTATTT
>VOQJ01011788.1:0-10002 GCA_015052665.1 Apistogramma diplotaenia | reverse complement strand
TCTTCTCTTCTCTTCTCTTCTCTTCTCTTCTCTTCTCTTCTCTTCTCTTCTCTTCTCTTCTCTTCTCTTCTCTTCTCTTCCCTTCCCTTCTCTTCTCTTCTCTTCTCTTTTCTCAGTGTAGACTAAACATCATAAAAACAGCTTCTCAGTGTGCATCTCACTATGATCGGTTGCTGTACCTATTTTTTGTTGTGACATTGCGTTGATTGTTTGTGCGCAGGAGGTGTTCTGTCCAGAGCCCAGTCTCTGTTCTGTCTGGCTTGGTTCCACGCTGTGTGTCAAGAGAGACGAAACTACATACCCCAGGTAAAATACACAAAAACACTAATTATAATTCTTAGTGGCTAATTATTAGGGAGTGAGTATCCCAGCCTTGTCATTATTACTTTGCACATTTTCAAAATACAAGTCATAAGTGATGCATGTGTAATAAAAGAGAATGTGACAGAATTAATACGCAACCTTCAAATGTAAAAGAAACTAGTCCACATGGCTCCAAAGCTATGTGAAACTATATGATTTTTGAAAGATATTTATAAACCAGATGTTTGGGCCTGTCACTGGATTTAATTAAAGCTGAAGATGGACCAAAGATCAATTCCCCAAACCTGCTGTCAGTTTCTGGACAACACTTTCTTCAAGCAGAGGTGTAAGAAAAAGCCCAGCTCTTCATGCCAGGACACTGCTCCATATGTTCACTTCTGTACTAAGCAGCAAAGGCCTCAAAGTGAAAAATAACACCGAACGTTGTAGTAATGTCAAAGAAAACGACATAAAATGATGGCTAATTTAAGACAGAAGAAAATGAAATGTGTGAAAATAAGTAACTGATACCTACAGTATGAAAGCAATAAAAAAACACAAACCAATCAATTACAATTTATAAAAAAGCAACAAAGTTTTATCTTTAAACACATTTTTTAAATATAGAAATGGGTTTTTTTTGGAGAAGGGATTTAAAAGAAGTCACTGATTCTCTCCTCAGGCAGGTTGTTCCAAAGCTGAAGGGTCACCTTTAGATTTAAGCCTGGACTTTGGAACAGCAAGAAGAACAGCACCTGAGGGTCTAATGCTCCAAACCACTTTATATTGAGTCACGCTATCTGCTGCGTGGTGATGAATCAAATCCTGAATACCTTGATATCGATTCGAAAACAAATAAGGAGCCGATGGAAGTGGAACAGCGGTTTTTCATTTAGTCCAAAAGGAGCAGCGCAGTTTGTGGTGCTGCATGTGCTGGCAGTAGGTTTTATTCGTTTTTTTGGGTTTTTTTTGCCAATGTGCATTCGGTAATCGTATTTTAGCAGTATTTGAGTAGGAAGGCTTGCAGGATTTGAGTTGTTTTCGTTCAAGGTGCTCTTGGAAATGTACTGTATACATATAAGTCTAAAACTCAAAGAAATCCAGGGCACTCCCTGATGAATTCTCTAAGCTCAAACACCAAAACACACCATGAGAATAAAGGGATTTAAAAGAGAGCGTTTGGAGGTATTTATAGGAATTTTATTGTATAAATCATTTCGGAATAAGATGGCCTACATGTACAGAATTCTATAACTTCCATTCATATGGAGAAAATCTGGCTCTTTATTTTCTCGGTTTAACCTCAAGGCATTGATGTACTGAGGTCATTCAATTGCATATCCCCAAGTAAAAAATGCATCTTTACCCTGAACATCTGTTTTTTTCTAAATCTTTTGAATTTTTTTTTTGTATTTTTTAAAATTTTATCAACAACTCAAAATTGCATTTAATTCCTGCTTTCATTTAGTGTAATAAATGTTGAGTTGACCATTTGGAGTCACTGGCATTGAAGGTCTCACTAAATAAATGGATTTTCAGAATGTCTAAGGCAGCAGACATAACCCATAAAAGCAGGTATGTGCTGCTGCATTGGGGAATTAGATGGTTCTGTTCCCTGTCATAATCTAAAATTTCTGCAGCTTTCTTAAAGTGACAGTCTGACATTCACTCCTACAGTACTTCACACGGCGCCTGGCCGGGTGTGCGGGGGAGAGAAAGGAAGCAAGATTTAAACTTTTTCCTTATGTTATTTTCTTAATGCAACACTGTGATTTTGGTAGCTTTTGATATGTAAAACTGAGTGCAACATTAAAAATGCCTTCCAGGAAAGACTGAAGATACTCATCCTTTCAAGTCCTAGCACAAGAGTCGGTGAAAAGCAGTCTTGATGGATTATTAGCTTTTCATGTTTTCTCATGTGTCCTTATGAAAGAATACATGAAAACAAAAGTCTCTTGAGTTTATAAGTGCTGGTTTATTTGGCATTGAGTAATTTGAGTGCCTTCTAAAAAAACAGAACGATATGGAGAGACTTCAGCACATTGAAGGATGTCCTTTATGTGTGTTACTGGGTTGGATCCCTTTGCAGCCTTCTAGCCAGCGGTTGATCGGCCGGCGTTGCGCCTTGCTGAGCTGCCGGTGCGCCGGGCTGAGGATTTCACCGGCTCAGCGGTTAGCATTAGCGTGCTATTAGCATTAGCATGCTAATGCTAACACCCCGCTCGCACATGCCGTGCTGAAAATTTTTTCTGGCTAGAAGCCTGCTTTGGTCTTAAGAACTGTCTTATTTCTTAGGGGCAAAGATTCAAAAAGCTGCTGGAAGCATTCGTCAGAGATTTTGGGCCATGCTCACCTGAAGCACCACACTGTGGCTGCATCCATCCATGACGTGAATCTTCTGTTACTGTATGTCACAGCTGGTGACTGTGGAGGCCATTTGAGTACAGTGAAATAATTGTCATGATTTGTGACGCGCTACATTATCCTGCCAAGCTGTTGTCATGAAGTGATGGACATGGTGGGGTGTGGCATTTAAGCAATGCTCAGTTGGTGTTGACGGGCCCACAGTGTGTCAGGCTGATACGTAGCAGGATGGGTCCATTCTTTCCTGTTCTTTAGACCATAGTCTGGCCCTTCTATCCAAATGCCAAAGCAGAATTTTAGACTCATCAGACCAGGCAACATTTTTCCAATCTTTGGTGAGCCTGTGTGAACTGTAGCCTCAGTTTCCTGTTCTTGGCTGACAGGAGTGGAACCCAGTGTGCTCTTCTGCTGCTGTAGCCTTGCTTGGAATAAGTAAGGCTACAGCACTTCTGCTGCTGTAGCCTTGCTTGGAATGAGTGGTTTGGGTTACTTTTGCCTTTCTGTCTTCTTGAAGCAGTCTCGCCATTCTGGCATCAACAAGGTGTTTTCACCCAGAGACCTGCTGCTCACTGGATCTGTTCTTTTTTTATGGACTCCAGAGAGAACCCCATAGATGATTGTGGAGGGGAATGCCAGGAGATCAGCTGTTACTGTACTTTTTCTTACTCGTTCTGATAGTTTGAACTTCAGCAGGTCATCTCGAGTTGCATGTGTGTCTAATAAAGTGACGGGTCATTGTATTTTGAAAGAAAGGACTGAGTGCTGTATAGGAGGAAGCAAACGATAACTAACATCGAATAAATACCTCTGTCTGTGTAAAGCTAAATCTGCATCCCATTTTCTTTAAATTATTTTCCTTTCCTGTTCCCTGATTTTTTGTCGTAGCCTCCCTGCCTTGTCTCTCTTTTTGCTGTTTCTCTTTTATCGCTCTCATTCTCTCTCTCTCAGTCACCGACTCCCTGGTAAGTGTTTCCTTTTGAGATGGTAGAGTCGTTTCTCATCCAAGAACATGATCACCTAATTACTGAAGCAGCCACAGCGTCTCTTGTCCACTCCACCATCGCTTACTTCCTTCTTGCTTCATCTACTTTCTTCCTTCCCTTTCTCATTTATTCTCTTGTTTTCATTCTCTTTACATGTCAGTGCAGAAAGAAATCATTTAAAAAGACAAATTAAAAAGGAAGCAAAGGGTGAAAAAAAGAGGAGAGATGAAGAGAGAGAGACAGGTTTCTGTTTCCAAGGTTACATATATATTTATAACAAAAAAAGAATGTGTAATGGTAAATCTATGATTAACATTTGGCCGGAGGACAACAAGACGACCGCTAAACAAACGGACTTTGTAGCACACTTTCTGAAGTCAGTGAGCAGCCTTTGCTACACTATAACACAAAAGCCTACATACTAAGTACAATCTGAGTGTTCACACTCAGACCTGTAAGCAGATATGAAATGCAGTGAAACATACCTCAGCTAAGTCTTTGAACACGCATTCAGACACACAATTGCTGAACAAACAACATACACTTGAAAGAAGTGAAAGAATTCTTGAGCATTTCCCTCCACCTCTCGCTTCATCCACCTACAGCGGGCAGTTTACAGCAGGTGAAGTGAAGTAAACGCATACTCACAAACCGAGGCAGCCCACACACTTAGCCTCTCTGTTTTTTGTTTTGTTTTTTTTTGACTGAGGTGGCCAGTTATGTAAAAATGTGTTTACTTTTTTTATTATTTATTTTTAAACAGGAAATACATACTTCAATTCTTAAACTCTGTGATCTCATTGTCATCTGGATTTTAAATCCTGTCTCTCAATATTTGGACATGAATCGTGCCCAGAAGTTTTTTTTGGTTGTTTGTTTATGATTGTTGTCACTCTTTGTCATTTCCGTGCTCATCTGTGCTCATCTCCGCTTTATCTGCAGGGTTGGACAAAGTTCTATGAGTTTTCCTTGTCAGACCTTCGTGCCGGCTTTGAGATTATCGACAGGCTTTTTGAAGGTAGGAGAGCTGATGGAATGCAGAAATTCTGCATTTTTGCCCGTGTTTGCACACGGTAATCTGCGGGGTTTTTGATTAACCTACCGCTTTAATTTACACCCCTCATAAATAACCTGGGCATCACTGCATCTGTGTTTCTGTGGTGTCTGTGCTCTTTACCTTCACCTTCTGTGTCGACGTGAGTTTTATTTGTGTCTCGGTATCTCTGAGGTGGTAAACAATTTCAGTGGGCGTTTGTCCATGGCCTGTTGGAGAACGCTATCTACGGTGGACGTATCGACAACCCATCTGACCTCCGCATACTGCGCTCCTACCTTGAGCAGTTCTTCTCTGCACATCTCCTCTCAGCTGGACAGAGAAAAAGCCGAGGAGGATGCTTTCTACCTCAGATCAACCTCCCGAACTCCTGCTCCATATTGGTAGGTAGTCTCTCAGAGACCATGTCAGATGATCTCTGAGAGACTGCAGCTTTAATATCTTATTTATATGATTAAGAAATCTATGTTTATTACGGATAAATGAGTATTTGAGCTTAAGCTTTATGAAGCTTTAGTGTCCACTGACAATCCTGACTGGATTCACTATTTGAGGTTTGTGCTGAGGTTCAGTTAGTTTGTGTACAGTGTGAGCTACATTTGCTGTTGGTTTATAAAGTAGCCACTATAAATAAATGCCAGTAGTAACTCTCGAGCTTGCATGAGTAGTTTTGTTTCCCTGCTACTTTGCATTCTCTTTATATTCGTCATCAGATGTTAGTTCATTTCACCGGGCCACTGAGAGGCCATTTGTTTAAAAGATCAATATGAAAGTCTATAATTTGAACTGACAGTCTTTTGCTAGAATGCAGCAGCCAGTAGTGAGTGGGAGATCAGTTTAGTATTTTAGGTTTTTGAAGCTCTATTCAAGACAAATTCCTGTGGTTGAAAAAAGCTGCATCAAACTATTAGAAACAACACACCCTAATAAGCTCAGTATTGCATTATTAACCCCACACTCCCACACGGAACTCTAAACAAGCAGGCTGCAAGTTTTTACTCTTTCAATTTAGTAGCGTGACGCTTAGAAATGCATCATGCTTTCATTTTCTCTCTTTTCATGTGGGTGCGTGTCCGTGTGTGACCTGTATGTGTGTGCGTTTCTTCCCAGGACTACCGCGGAGTAATCGAGAATCTCCCAGAGGATGACAGGCCGGCGTTCTTTGGTCTGCCTGCCAACATCGAGAGATCCTCCCAGAGAATCAGCAGCTCTCAGGTGCACCCACACACAACAGCCTAGCCTATTCACACAAGTCTCTCACAGCGCCTCTAGCTCACATCAATCTTGCGTGTATACAGATGAAAAATTAAAAGAAAATCAACAAACATTGTCTTAGAGAGGTGTTCGGTCGAAATGTGCTGCCAGAACAGCCTCCATGTGCCTTGGCATTGATCCCACATGTCACTGGAACTCCACTGGAGGGATGGAACAGCATTCCTAGCAGTGCTGGCACCGACTCCACATGATGAGCCATGTTACCTCAGCGTGATTTGGCAGTGTTCCAAGGAGCTTCTTGTGATGTCAGGAATACTTGGCTTTTTTCAGACTTCAAGTGCCACCATAAATGTACAGTTAAGGTCGGGTTACTGTCAAAAAGTCAGTGCTGTTGAAGTCAGTCCTCCTCCTTTGATCTTCAAGCAGAAGTTGCACAGCATTGAGGTCATTATTCTACCCTGCTTTCCCTCCATCCCTCCCTCCCTCCCTCCCTCTAGTTAAATATCCCCTTTCTCCTGCTTCTGTTTTTTTCCTGGTCATCCACTGAGTAATACTCTCTTAGCTCACTCCACCCATGTGGAAAAAAAAGTGGCTTTTATGGGGAAAAAATTATACATGTAAAAGTAAGTCTCTATAATAGGTACATGCTAAATTGATAGTTAATTAAATTTAAGTTGGCATTTCTTTTCTTCTTAATAACCAATGCAGTGATTACTATTTTTTACTCCCGTAATTATTAGTTCGTTTGTAAACATGATCGACTGGTGCTTATAAAACTTTACTGTGTAATGTATCTGTAATCATTAAGTGAATGGCTGCTATAAAGCTGAAACTTGTGTTCATAATCTTCATAATTCTGTTTTAAAGATTGTATGAGTTATGAGTTGGTAGGTGGAGTCACAGTGATGAAAACTGTGGAGCTGTTCTGGCCACTGATAGTGTGACCACCGTTTCTTTGCTTGATACCATCTTAAAATTACATATAATTAATAAGATATTTTTATTACATTAAACAATCACATAAATTATAAATTTGCGAATAAATTAAGAAGTAACATACGTGCTTGTGAACTTTTAATTGTGTTTTTCCGTTTCGAAATGATAAACAGAAGCTGATAACATTTCAGATGCTCAGCAGATCTGGATTCTGACACTTTGTATAAATGACTGTAGCTCATCAGAATGGATGCTGTTGTTTTCCAGCCTGTGGAGCTTTGGGCAAAATCTACATACAGTAGTGAGTTGAATCCACCGAGCACTTTCTTCACAGGGAACCCTGGCGTCTGTGTGTGGATGTATTTAACGGTTTATGGTCACTGCAGATTCTGATGTAATACAGTGTAACACAGTCTCACACAGACACACAATAAGTTTTATTTCAGCGTCGTGATTTCGTGCGCGCGTGCTTGTGTGTGCACGTATGCGCTTGTGTCTGTAAGTTCGACAGAGATGCAAAGACGAGAGGAGGAAGAGGAGGATGTGGATGTGGAGTGAAGGTTGCATGACTACACTGCTCACTTTCTTGACCACCTTATTTGAATTTTAGAATTTTTACATCTAGTCATACAAATATTTTGTCTGTATAACACATGAATCTTTGTGTAGTGTGTATATATTATTTTCCATTCAAGCCTGGTATCTTTGTTGAGAATTATTGAAAGTAAAGATGCTTTTTTTTTAGTTGGATCAAATGAAATGAAATAAGTGGTGCTGTAAACACATTGAGAACGTTCTGCTGGTTTTGTGTTTTTGTGTGCAATATAAGATTTGGATTCTCTCACATTCAAGATCATCTTCTTGAGCATGCCCAGAGAGCTCTCAGCTATTTTTAGATTGCTCCCACGACTTCCCGTTTTTGGCCACTGCCACCGTGCCCCGTGCGATCTCACCGCTGACGTCAAACATCCACCTCTCCTTCAAACTGACCCAAATTTCGTGTGAAGCATCATCACTTGGCTGCAACCAAGCAGTTTTCAGTTGAGGAGTCCACAGTTTCCGAGCCCGAAGGCTGCATTCGGCTTTCATCAGGTCGCGCACCGTGAATTTGTCCCTCAGCACGAGACTGTCAGTGTGAGGTTCTGCTGTCGCGTCCGGAGGCATCTGAAGGAGATTCAGATGATCTGAACTGTGTGTGCCAGCGTGCCCCTTACAGTGCACTGATAATACAGTATTTCAAGCCACACAAATACATTCTTCACACGCCACCTGTACAAGTTTAAAGGATTGCCTTTTTGACACGCAGGAGGAGATCCAGGGCACATTTCAGAGGCACAATTGCAAGGGGACATAACCAAATTTCCACTGAGAATAGAATAAATAACAACTGAGCTGAAAACAAGAGATGATGATCTTTAATGTGAGATTGGCCACATTTAAATCAGGCATGGCCTCAGTCACACAGGAGACTGGTCGGCAACACCCCGGCAACCACCAGTCCTAGGGAAAACTGTAAACTCCCTGATTGTTTGTTGACTGGTTGCTGGAGGTTGCTCGTTGTCACTTAGGTGAAATTGGTCTCAAAAAGGTAGTTGCATCAAAAATCTCCCCATAATTCGTTTGATTGGCAGTAGATTGCCGTGGTCGCCCAAAGTTTGCATGGAAGATAGCTTTGCAAACAGTCGCCAGCTACTCACCGAGCTTTAGTGAAGCGTTAAAAGTGCAGTGCAAACTGGAAACGGAGACTGTTCACCTTCAGAGTAAAAGTGCACAGCAATCAGCCTGCTGCTGCATTTAAATCAGGTGAATGATCTCCATTTCTGGTTTGGGTCATCCTTTTCACAATTTCACGTTGCAGATGTCTTCCATGCAAGTTATGGGTAACCAATAATCTGCTGGCAACCACAGCAGTCATGAGGAGGTTCTTTTCTTTCGTGCAGCGCCATTTACTGTAACTCCTTGTGAGCAGTTTAATTTTGCGACTTCCAATAACCTCCAGCAACCGTTTGCCAACCTGTTGGGGAATCCACATTATTCCCCAGTGTTTCCCAGGGGGCTGCAAATCATTTCTACACCTTGCATGTTTTTGACTGTCTCCATAGTAATTGGACTAACAAGCAAAAGAGCCCCGGTTTGATTCCAGGAGTTGCATTCCTTCTGGAGTTGTATTAGGAAAGGAATCTAGCATATACATATTTTTTAAATCAGTCAAATCAAACACGTGGAGCTACCCACTGTGGCGACCCCTTGTGAATAAGGGGGCAGCTGAAAGTAGCTGCTTTTTCTTCTTTCATGTCTTCTGATTGTAATTATCCTCAGTGAGCACACTTCAAATACACACAACCTTTACAGATTGTAAGTTCAGTCCTCATGTGGGTGTTAATGCAATTAAATTCATTCATAATGTCGTCTGCTGATCTCTGGAACCACCAAACTAGTTTAATTCACACGGGTCCCACAAGACCACTTATGTGGGTGTGTTACTGTGCCTCTTTCTGTACCTGTCTTCCCCATATGTAATGTCTCCCCTCCTGCTGTCATTTGTCACTGCCACTTTCATGCTCTCTCTTTTTCTCTCTAAACCCACTCTTTGCAGGTTATGCTGTTAAGCTCATACACTCGAGATATCCCAGGGGAAAGTCTGTGGTTTAGGTGGATACCATTTAATATAAATGTCTAATCTTATGAATTAACTGACACAGGTCATAATGGTCTTACATGTCTGTTGAGGATTGGGCTTACAGGCTGTATTCATATAGTTTATTCACAATGTAAAAAGTGTTTAGATAGAATTAGCAACAAGCATGCAAAAATGTACCAGTCGCACTAAAATAACAGCAACACATTGTATGCAAAGAGAAGTATATTTTTGCAGATCTTGCATATTGCTTATGTATTACTATAAGGGTATCTGTGCCTTCTGTGGCATCTTTAACTCCCCAGCTTCTGTTTGGTTGTCACTAATTAAAATATAGATTATTTTAATATCTTTAAATTACCATTTGAATCACATTATATTTGATATCAGCTTCCTTAGACACCCTTTTTTTTAGTTTATATTAGTATTTTGGGTTTTTTTTCCTACCTTCCTCTCACTCTTTCATATACTCAGACATGCATGCAAATCCACGTGTACGGTGTGTGTAT
>VOQJ01011787.1:17627-30868 GCA_015052665.1 Apistogramma diplotaenia | reverse complement strand
CCAAGTATGTCCAGCTCGGACACCGAAGCAGAGACACAGACAAAAGAGAGGTCAGAGTAAACTACCACCAAACTACCACTACTATGACCAATAACAAAGCTGAGCACAGAAAATATATGGCTGGACTATACGAAACTGTAACCATAAGTAGCTTGGGATCCATAAATATGTGCTAAAGTCTTTAAAAAAATAAAACAACTAAACCACAAACTGGGTCTAAACTACCATCAGTTGCTCATCTCTGAGTGAACAGCGTGGCATTTTGCAAATAGTTCACAACTCGTCTTCCTTGCTTCTGATGATAATAGTAATAATACTCGGGACTTATTTATAAGGCCAGAAGTGTGATTTATTTACCGTCTTCTGTTTAACACAATTTTGAATGAAGGCATCCCATTTTCACATGATGCATTACATAGTCAGAAAAATCAAGAAAGCTTCAGAATCAAACAGACCCTCTGAATAATTTTGGTGCTCACTGATACTACATGAAATGTCCAAGTACTCACTGATTTGGCATCAGCAAAAGGATTGTACTCCTCTAATCCTGGAGGAGCTGGCTGTCTCACTTGTGTCACTGATGGATCCTAAAACAAACAAAAAAAAAGGATTCAAAGGGATGGCTTTAAAGAAGACATATGTAATGGCTTAATACTCTAAAGCAGGAGATTTGGTGTGATCTGTCTTATCTTTGGCTTTCAACCAGGGATAGCAGTAGAAATTTCTACATAGTAAAACCCTTCATTATTCGGCTGCGATCCAGGCCAAAGCTCTCTTTATTCAAAATGCAACAAGCCTATAATTCAATACTGACAAAGACAGGATGATTCCAATAATTTTCACGGCAAGCTGGTTATAAATAGCTAAGACCACAAGTTTTTTGAGCTGCTTTGGCAGCCAAAGACAGAAATACAGAGAGATACTTTGGTTTATTCTTGCTGCTAAACTGCTAAAGCACCCCCTGGTTCTTTAAGCTACATTCTTAATTTGGTATACATATATGTTCAAACAACTTTTAAAATAAAGCAAGCAACTACTCTATCTTCTGCCTCCATTTGCATGCAAAACTCGCCACTGACATACATTTCTTTTGATAAAAAGCTCACCATCAGCAGCTGTCAGTTGCACACTACTTTCAAATTGGTGCTCAAGATCCAACATCTAATCCATACGAAGCGCCGTCCTTAACCCGCCTCAGTGCAGTCCTCTCTGTCTCTCTGACTCTTAAATTTCTACGAATTTCTACTGCCACGCACACTTGTGCGCACACACACGTACACACGCTACCTTGTCACCAGACCAGGAGCATGAATATTTCAGGGCATGTCGTGTTTAAAATTTAACGCTGCAGTGCTGCGCGGCTGAACAAGCACATGCTGCATATTCACCAGTTTTTATCTTGAAACCTACAGTTTCCTCCTCTTGTTCCAAAAACCATTTTCTGAACACAGCAACACACATTTCGAGCGTCTGTGTTCACTATGACACTGATTAAAGTGTAAGAAGCAGAAAGGGTGTTTAAATCATGACACCATATCTAAGACTCTGCATGCTTTAAACTCATTTCACATTTGATTGAGCTACTAAAACTTACAAAGTGAGATCTCTGCTGCTTTACAAAGTTTTTTATTTGCTAACATAGAGCCTAATATATGTAATTAGCCCACATCTAGAGAAATGGGCCAAAACAGCCTGAACAATCTGACGCATGACTGCGAGTGATGAAGCTTATTAAAAAAGGAGCCAACGGGTACACTAGCACCACATGTCACCATGGCGGCACCATATGATTTCATGAACTATTGAACATAGCTCAGAGAAGGGAAAAAAGCTTCTGTTGCCCTCAGGACAAACAGCTAGAGCCAACACATGACAGAGAAGTGACTTCACCACTCGTGTCAGTATGTTAATGAACCCCATTAAACATTCATTCTTCCTCTGCCCGTTCCACCAAACTGTACCATCAGGACCTTACCATTATACACCGAGTTATTTTAAATCGCTGCAATACATTTGATTTTTGTGTGTGTGATGTTCACTGATGAAAAATGCCACACAAGATTTCCTTGTGTGGTTTTAGCGTGTACATTATCTGATGTTAGGAAAGCACAGGTCCAATTTGGGAGATAAGGAGAGCTGAAAACAGACTGGCTGTGACTTAATTGTTGGCACTACTTTTAGTACTGCCTGCAGAACCTGTAGCAGAGGGGCATCACAGAGGGGCAGATGCTGATGCAGCATCATGTAGTGTCCTCATGTTAATTTTGTAACTAGTTTGAACTGCATTACATAACGTACTGTACCACATGCACAAATATTACTCTTAAAGTTTGGTGTCAGCATCGGTCTCAAAAATCCAGTCGGGCTACAGTTACATTTAAGAACAAATAAACCCTACACAAAAACTTATTAGAGGAATTAGAAGCCTAATATTTGCCATGAACAGCATCAAAGAAAAACATAATGCCCAGCTCTGAAAACTCACTATTAAACTGACATCTGTGGTTGCAAAAGCAATTCCAGTTGTAGAGAAATATACAGGAAAACTGTTCTCAGATCTCTTGCTTGGTGACCTCAGTAAACACTATTCTGATGGGCTTATAGACTCAATTGCTAGTTTGAGGTCAAACTGAAGGCAGCATGATGAGCATTTTGTTTAATATGCTCATTCACAGAGTGCATCCATCGATCCTCTTTTGCTTAACCTGTGTAGTGTGGCGGGGGGCTGGAGCCTATCCCAGCTGACACAGGGCGAGAGGCAGGGTACACCCTGTACAGGTGGGCAGCCTGTCGCAGGGTCAACACAGAGAAACAGAACCATTCACACTCTCATTCACACCTATGGACAATTTAGAGTGACCAATTAACCTAACCTCAGTAAGTGCATGTCTTTGGGCTGTGGGAGGAGACTCACACAGACAAGGGGAGAACATGCAAACTCCACACAGAGAGAGAAGCCTGGGCCAAGGTGGAATCAAACTCAGACTTTCTAGATATCATTCTAGCTTTCTATAATCTGAAAATCGTGAATATTATCGTGATACATTATACTTCAAAGAGTAAAATTTACAATGATCTTTGAATGTGCAATGATATTTGAGAATTTCTGCCTCTTAAATACAATATTTGCTCTGTTTTTTTATTTTTATTTTGGACAAAACCTCTTAACAAGTCTTTAGCCCATAAATGTTGAAACTCGGTTGTTGAGTTCTGTGTATATGTTCAGAACACCTGATAAGACACAGAGGAGGACAGGCCTATAAATGAAGAAATGCTCTGAAGAGCACATGATCAAATGCATGCTTTCACCATGACGCCACACTGTGTGACATCTTCAACACAAACATGTCTTCAGCTTGACGCCTAAATAAAGCCAACAACACAATGACGCCACGAGAAAGGATTTTCTCGTTTACTCTGTTTTTTTGAGTTCCTACGTGAGATTAGGTGATCAGGTGGTTATTTTTAAATCATTATTGGCTCTGGATTGGTAAATAAAGTCATTCACACTAATATAAAATCAAACAAGAAGAACATCTGAACAAGGCAGTAAAAGCCCATGTCAGACAGGTGGGCATATTTCCCTGCTTCAGTCTGATTCAGAGCCAACACCAAGAAGGCAAATCAACATGTTCATATCTTTGAATGTTGTGTCACTAGTGCCAGGCGGAGAATACCGACATGAAGTGACAGTTCAGCTGAGAGCGTACAAGAGGACGGACGGACTGTGGCAGCGGGACAGCTTCATTCAGACGACCCTCGTGTTAGTTTATCTCAGCCATGTGAAGCTAAACTGTCTTAATGTAAAACAATACGGCAGCTAAAGCTAAACTGGCTAACGTAGCCAGTTAACGTTACCTGAAACGGGTTGCTGAACTCCGAGTCCACAAAAGGGTTGCTGTCGAAATCTGACATTCTCAAAAGAGGACGACTCTTTCCGCTAAATGTGTCTCAGGGCTAATATTTATAACCAAAGTCGGTGCAGACAGTTCAAAAGGGTAACCTGTTTCGAACAAACAGTGACAGAAAAGAGACGAAGGAAAGCGGTGACTGTCCAGGTGGAGGCTCCGTCACCAGCAGCAGAACACACGTGACATGACGAGACGTCAGACGGAAGTAGGGAAACGTCAGGTCCTATGTCGATTTCAACAAGTTATTATTAATATTATTAGGTAAGCAGCTGGCATCAAACTCCAAACTTGTAGAAAAAGTTGACAAATTTCGGTTTCATCAATGTATTTTGTTTGTGTCAACAATTAGGTGTTTTGACCTAGCGGCCGTCATCATTATCCATCTCCTGAAGTTTACTGTAAGTGCTCCTTCTTGATCTTTGGGCATTCAACACTGGGGCTATTTTTTTCCATTTTTTTAAAATCATATTTTTATTAGTTTTTTACTTACAAACACTGGCTTCAACAGCACGCAGATTTTTCTAAGCATGTAAATATCAGTATCTCTTTATTTTGTGTAGCGCTCTACCTCGCAATCCCTGTCATGTGACACTCACTTGTCCAACTCACACTTCCGCTACTGCGTGTAAAAAGTTGGGTGATACCTCGAAGAAGTTTGGCTTTGCAGGAACTTTAGACTCAACTTTAAGCTAACATATCACCGACTTTATGAACATTGTATAGCTCGAAATAGAAGGAGAGTAAGTTTTCTGTGTCGGACTTTTGTTTAAAAGCTCAGCATGTCGACGGGAGTCTCATACAACGACCAAGGAGGAGCGGAGGCTGCGGTGGAAGCGGGTCAAGAGAGCACCCCGACCTCCTTCAGCACCGGAGCTGCCTTCGGATTATTCAGCGCCGACTTTAAAAAGTAAGTCAGCTCAGCATGTGCTCCGTTTGCCGTCACCGTAGTTCAGTCATGGCAAACTCGGGCTGTTTTGTTGAGCTTAACATGGCCAATTTCCAGTGTCGTAGACTTGTAAAGAGGCCGGTAGCATCCACGCGCAGGGCAATGGTGGTACTGTAAGTGACAGTTAGCGGTTGGTAGCTGATGGGACTGCCCGTCTGCAGAGTTGTAACCTTTCAGGACTTTTACTGGTTTATTGTTATAGAAGCATTTTCAAGTCCCTGTGCGCAGACATGGAAAAAGCCCCTTGTCCCTTCTGCATTAAGAAATCTTAAGCTATAAAATTGCAAGACGTGACTTGGGTGTGTTTTGGGTCGTTTTATGATCACTGAAGTGCTTGTTCGGTGCTTTTGTTTCTCTTCGCAGTTATATTTAGTTTTTGAATGGTCACTTTACTCCTCTTTCTGGTTATTTCGTGAAGATTGCTCTCTTTGTGCTCATTTTGTACCTGTCACATTATCTTTTGGGCTTGTTTTCCCGTGGCTGGTTTTCATATTATAGTGTAACAGTTTGTCTCCTTTCACAGTCTTTTTTTGTGTGTCTTTTTATGGTAATTATCTGCGTGGGGTTGTTTGAATGTCATTGGGAGTATGAATATTAGTGGTCCTTTGTGTCTTTTTCTCTCATTGCCTGCAGCTTTGCCATTGTTTTGGCAAGCTTTCAGAATATTTAGCTCAATAACGCTCTAATCATTGTAATCACTGCACAGAGTGCTTCATAGACTGTCAACTTTAGTGGGTTTCTCCAGAGAGTCAGCAAAAAGACACTATCCCTTCAGATCTTTATTCACTGTAAAACAGCGGGAAGAAGTTATGTGTTTGTGTGTGTGTGTGTATCAAAAATAACATTATGACCACTGACAGTGGATAACACTGATTATCTCTTCACTATGGCACCTGTTAGTAGGTGGGATATATGAGGGAGCAAGTGAACATTTTGTTCTCAAAGTTGATTTGTTAGAAGCAGGAAAAATGGGCAACTGTAAGGATCTGAGTGAGTTTGACAAGGGCCAGATTGTGATAGCTAGACAACTGGGTCAGAGCATCTTCAAAACAGCAGCTCATGTGGGCTGTTCCCAGTCTGCATGCAGTGGTCAGTATCTATCAAAAGTTGTCCAAGGAAGGAACAGTGGTGAACCAGTGACAAGGTCATTAGCAACCAAGGCTCACAGATACACATTGGGAAGGAAGACTGGCCTGTGTGGTCTGATCCCATAGACAAGCTACTGTGGAAAAATTAATGCAAGTTCTGATAGAAAGGTGTCAGAATGCACAGTGCACAACACTTTGTTGTGTATGGCGCTGCACAGCTGCATTCTAGTTTGGGTGTCCATTCTGACCCAAGTCTACCTGTGAAACAGTGGGCACGCTAACACCAGACCTGGACCGTGGAGTAATGGAAGAAGGTGGCCTGATTTTCCTTCATATCATGTGGATAGTTGTATGTGTGTATGTGCGTGCGTCACTTACCTGGGGAACACCTGGCACCAGGATGCACTATGGGAAGAAGGCAAGCCGGCAGAGGCAGTGTGATGCTTTGGACAATGTCCTGCTGGGAAACCCTGGGTCTGTCCATTTGGATGTTACTTTACCTATCGAAGCATTCTTGCAGACCATTGCAGGATGAAATGAATGAATGAATTAATTTACGTATGTATGTATATATGTATGCACATATGTTTTCTCATGTTTTTTGAGTTCATTACTGATATCTACCACTTGAGGGCAGCCAGTAACCAGTGTAATTATCCTTTGGCGTTGGAAATTCTTTGCAAATTCACTGACCGTGCATCTCAGCTGCTCTTGTTAAACACTGTGATTGAGGCTCCAGATCCTCTGCTTTAGACTTCAGTCCAGTACTTAAAATTTGAGTTTCTCCGTCTGCTTTCACCATTGATAGTAGGTTTTATGTAATTATAAACCCACAGTGAGGATTGGGTTATACTTTGGTATCTGATTTGATTTTAAGCTTCTTTCTTACTTTCTTACTTCTTTTTAAGCAGTAACTGTCCTCATGCCTCTTTAGATTGTGCTTCTCATGTGACTGATACAGATGTTCATTTTCCAAAATGTTGCTTATTAAGATGAAATGAACCTTAACTCTGTCTCACATGACCATCTACCCAGTTAGGGGAGGTTAGGTCATATGTTTGGTCACCTCAGGGCCAAGCTGAGAGACCAGAAGAAAATGCAAGGGCATGAATGATGCTTCTGTTTGCATGCCTGCCAGACACAATTCACAATGACCAAGCCTATGAATCCAAATACATGTTGTGCCTCTGCTAATATCTGTCTCATATTAGTGCTGCATACAAGACATGCCCTCATCTTGTGTATACTTGAAGAGTATCCTTCATATTTATTCATGTTCAGAATGAGGTTGCTTTAATAGCCGAAGACATGTTTATCAATGCCTGTTCATTTAAAATTAGATAAAGTTATGATGTTTAGTTGAGATTGCTGAATGTTTGCTGCATGTGAAGACAGATGCAACATCGCTGTAATATTGTATAGTGTTTAAAGGGCTCTGCTTACTGTTTGAGAGCTCTATGTCAGACTTCAACAAGGCATAGAAACATATGACTAATTTATCATCTGTGACCAAAGAGATGTTTCTCTGTGGCTCAGTGGTTTGGTTCAATATATTTATTACATGAATAAAAAAGAGCATCTTCTGTTCTGTGTTGAAAACAGTTATTTCAAAAGCAAAATGTACAGATAAATGAAATTATAGCTTGAAGTGGAATTATGCTATTTTCACTCCTTTAAGCAAGGGGAAGTGCTGTAAGATTTCCTTATTTGAGGCTTGTTGTGAATGTTAAATGGTTATTTGTTTCCAAACTGCTGGCACTAGATAGGAGCCCTTTAAATGTAGGCTTACTTTTCTTTTATATAACTGCTGCTAATTTATTCCTGTGTCATAGCAAATAGTACCCACATGCAAAATCATTTTTTACATTCCTTTTATTCTCACTGCTTTTTCAGTATTTGTAGACTACTCTTGCTTTTTCCAAGCCACTGATGAAGTGGATAATCATCATTTTAATAACACACTTTGCCATGCTTCAAGGCATCACTGATCATACCAGATCTTGATAGGTTGCACTTCCTCCCCTTTTATTTAACTTTAGGGTGATCACACATTAAACAGTCAGATCTGGGAAAAGTTGACATCTGGTTCCCTCGGGATCAGCTCCTCATATTGTACACTAACTTTAGTGCAACGAGTGTAATATGAAGTGTTCACTTCATGTTATAGATATTTTCTGAATTACAGGCTCTCAAAGGACTTAGAGGTGGGATGAAATTTTGTGCTTTTTAATTAAATCTTTTGATCGAAGCTGTGAAATGATATTGGTGCTGAAAGTTGGTCATAGAAAAAAACATGCAATCGTCAGATTGGTAACATTAGAGTGCAGGATAAATTTGATTTGATTACAATTTTTAACAGAGCTTAAATGTACTTTTGAGACCTGAAGATTTCATAGGTGAAGCACCTGTACGTGTGACGTCTTGAAGGCTCAACAATGCTGGAAAAAATTAAGGAATAAAAAGTGCAAAATTTTGACCCATTATTAACCAGTTATGGTTTCCTCTGGTACTTTGACTCTTTTCTGTCTTAGTTGAAATTGATCTCTGTGGAGCTGCAGCATTTTGCTCAAGAAATAATTTCAAGATAAAAACAGTTTTGCAAGATTAAAATCTGTATTTGAGTTATTTCACACACAGACCACAAGATCTGTGATCAAATAAAAAAAAACAAACGAGAGACTACATAATGAAATGTGTTTGTGTTCACGTATTACAACATGGCATTAAATGAGATGGATACACGCGTGGCCTGTTTGTGATTAATATTCATTAGGAGAGTGCCACAGGTGTATTATATTATAATCAATCTCAGCAGGGATGGGGGAAAAAGAATCCCAGAATCAGCCAGACATGATACAGTAGCTATTTATTTTTCAACTTATTGAAATTTTTTAGTGTGAACAGAAAAAAAAACTGGATGCTACATAAAAAAAAAATCAAAAATTTTAAAGACAATTGTTGCTACCAGATCTGAACCCGACACAGATTCCTGTTGTCACTACAGATGAAAAAGAATTGTCTTCTTGCTGGTGCTGAATTAAAATTGTGTCAGTATCTGTTCACGTAATTCCTTCAGGAACATAAATGTACACTTGTATGCTTGTCTCTACAAAGAGGTTGCCTTTGACTCAAAGTTAAAGTGGATTTCTTCTGCTGCAGTTCTCTTTTCTTTTATTCAGCAGCAGTTACCACTGGCAGAAATCGTAACCATTTTTTAGCAATACTTACCATTCAGTGGTTTGTACCTCAGTGTGATTCAGCACTAAAGCAGTGTTTTGGGGGACTTAATTGCCAGTGATTTAAACGTCTTCAGTATGTGTTTTGCTAGGTTATCTTTTGATTATTTGATCATATATCCATCTTGATAAACTAATGGTTAGTGCAGTGGTCTTTATTGTTTGCTCTGGTTTTCAACTGTCCGTGAAGGCTTGATTATAAAAGGTCTCTGCTGCTGGCTTAGTCACATCAAGCGGTGATTAGACACTTCCATCTATTGTCCGAGTGGCCTTGTTTGCTTGTTAGACAATAAAGATTTGAAATTTACAATGACGCCTTAGGTTAGCTAGTGTAAAAAAATAGGTGTAGCTTGCAAAGTGAAGTCAGCGCCTGCTTTAAATATGCATTCTCTTTAATGACTACCATGGGGGGGATATCTGTGCATGCAAAAGACTACTGCGGACTAAGTGATGGAAAGTGGACTTTTGTAAACATTTTCCTGATGAATTCATGGGCTCAGCTACTCGTTGTAGTTCATGCTAAACACAGCATGAAGTTCAATTTGGAATTTTTTTATTCTTAGTTTCAAAGAGGTGGTTAGGGGAGTTATCCAGAGCATGCTCACCATGAGGCTTCAGAATGGACCTTCACCACCCAGTGGGTGTCTATGATATTACTCAATGATATTATGATATTACTCAAGAAAATGTTTTGCAGGACACAGCTTTGGACATAGCTGCAGAATTTAATGATCTGTTCTAGTTGCTGTGATCAGTGTGTGTGATACTGTATACAAAGCAAACACTTTTCCCAAATTACACCAGTGTTGCTTTCAAAATATCAGCTAGCTTTCGAAATTGTCATTACTCAGTTGGGCCTTTGTGTTAGTCATCTACTCTAAAACGTAAGAAAGTGCGCATTTCTCCCTCTCCAAAATCCTTCTGTACCATTCACATCGTCAGGGGTATTTCCGCTTGGTACTATTATCTTTGATGTGGACCTGTCCTGTTGGCATTGTCAGCAGAACTTGGCAGGGACATGTGCTCTTAGCGGTGCCAATCTAAAGTGGATTATTGTGCAGCAGTGGCGATGAAAAGTAGCTCAGTGTTTACCCACCAGTGGCGATAAGGCCCTCCTTTTTCCTCTAGAGGGAAGTGACCACAGTTCACACAGGCAGAGTCACACACTGGCTCTGTAGGAGACAGGTGAGGCAGCATTTGATATGAAAGTCTACATGTTTCAGAATAGAGGAGTACCAGTTTATTAAAGTAATGGCTAATTAGCCAAGTAAGCAGCCATTACCCTCAGGCACAAGGGTGACTTGACATTAGTAAGCTGACTGGGCGTCTTGTGACTTTTTTTTTTTTTGCCCAACAGAAGAGGAAGGCAGTATTGGTGAATGACAGTGACAAAGCAGTGGAGTCTGTGCTGTTTTTCCATAGTTCCTAGCTCTGACAGTTATGAACTGGACAAGAAGACAGCTGTAAATAAAGCCAAGAGAACTTGGGAGTACAATCTGAAGGAAAGTAATTACCACAGCTCTCTTCAGCCCGTGGAAATTCAGTCAGCCGTGGTTTTGTGGACTCTGTTCTTTAGACAGCTAACCCACATACATACATACATACACACACACAGAGACACCATTGAATGGACTGCAGTGGTATGGACGCTGGTTTCTCTTCTTTGCGCTCGGAGGCAGCAGGAGCCATGAGGACGGTGCTGGTGTCTGCTGAGAGCTTACAGCTTACTCTGAAGCCTGAGCTCAGTCAGGAAGAACGGTCACTCACACACACCAGCAGTAGCCCCAAGGAGTCCCACAAAGCCGGGTACTGTAGTAAGATAACACAAGTCATTGTTTTCTTGAAACACTTGGACTTAACACTTTAGGTTTTCTGCATTGAAAACTTTAATGTATCAATCTTTAAAATGTCTATTTGAAAATGGAGATTATTATTTCAATCATTTTCTTTAAAATAACAATTCATAATTATTATATGAAAAAGTATGACATGATCTTTATTAACTTAAGTGTGGCCTTTTTAACTTAGCAGTGTTTAAAGTAGATTTAAATAAAGTATTGAAACCTGTAATGAATTATTTTCAGACATGAATGTTGGGAAAATGTCGAGAGAATCCGGTCTAATATTGTCCCAAGTTGTGGAAGTGTATATGCTCTTCTCTTTCCCTTCACCTCTCGGGCAGATGGCTTCCCCTCCCTGAGCTTGGTGCTGTTGTAGGTCTCTTCCTATTAAAAGTGAGTTCTTTCTTTCCACTGTCACACATTCGCACTTTTGGAAAGACTGTTATGTATTGGTGAGTGATCAGCATCACCTGGACTTTGTACTTGGGATCTGGACAGTTAAAGACTGTTTAATGTTTGACGCATGGACCTCCGTTGGGTTATTCCTAGAGAAGTTCAGAGAAGTTGTAGGGTCTTTACCTTATAATGTGAATCGTCTTGAGGCGACTGTTTGTTGTGACTTGCCGCTATATAAATATAATTTAATTGAACTAAATAGAATTTTTGTGCATGTGTGGAAATGGCACATATACCATACTATCAGATCTGAAATATCAGTGATTTTAATTAAATGCTTGTTAACACGCTTACGTTGACAATTTTGTCGTTGAGGAAAGTCTCCATTTGTCCGTTACAGCGACGTATAAAGTAAAGCTGAAGTTGTTGGGAATTTCAGTAGTTATGCTTGTTCATCAGTGGTGAAAATTGAGTGAAGTGTCTGTACTCAAATAATATACTTTTCTTTACAAATCAAAGCAATCCATAATGAAATTAAACATAAGCTGAGGTCATATTGCATTTTTCATACAAATAAAGAACTTAAAGTTTTAGGGTATGGTGTCATTGCTTCATCATCTTATCCTATGAGACATTTGTGTGAAATAATTGTTCTAAGAATTCCTGAGTTACAGGTAAAACCTCGACCCTGACTTTTGACCAACAAATTCTTACCAAGTCACACCTAAATGAAATTGGATGTTTGTCCCAATTTTAAAAAAAAAGTGCACATCCACAGCTCAAAAACACAATGCCTCTGTGCCAGCGATCAGTAATGTTTCACATCTGGATTGCAGTTCAAGACCCATGTTGCAGAGTCACTCCTGCTGTATGTTGGCAGCTCTAATTGGTTCTAATTCATTTTGACCATTTTGGACAAGCACCAGGTTGATTGTTAAAATAAGTGAACAAAGCTGCACTGATTATCTTTGTTTTTTGGCTTGCCTTCTGCGTCTCCACGGAACAAACCGCCTGCTGTTTAGGTTGTTTTTGAGCAACATTGCATGTTTGAATTAGTCAAGGAAATAACATTGTCATCATGTGAGTGCTGAGTGGCATCGTTGTTGTGATGCTGTTGTGGTGTTGTTAAGGACACATTGTTGCTGCATTGTGAGCATACAGCTCCTCTACATACATGAACCTCTTGCATGTGTTCTCTGTAGTACGTGAGACTGACGCAGATGTTCTGTATACACATGTTCTCTAACTGTGAAAGTGATGAGTAAATCCACCTGAGCAGTGCTGACTTCTCTAGTGACGACCACAGTAAGACCAAGTTTGTTTTTTTTTGTCCTCAGGAATGAAGACCTTAAAGAGATGCTGGAGAGCAACAAGGAGTCGCTTAAACTGGAGGCCATGAAGAGGATTGTAGGGGTGAGTGCATCATGAGAATCCACTAAAGCTTTATTTTTTTTCAAGTAACAGAGTCGTTTGGTCTTTGTTCTCTTTGCTGCTGAGTTTAGAACTGGTAATAAAATGGCTGATTTTGTTTTTGTTTTCTTTCAGCTCATTGCCAAGGGCAAAAGTGCCTCTGAATTGTTTCCTGCTGTGGTGAAGAATGTGGCCAGTAAAAACATTGAGGTATGACACCAAAGTGCCATTGCTGCTATATTCATTTTAACGTAGTTGGCTGATTCATTTCATTCTCATGTGACTCAGCACGTGGCTTCCCAGAGCGTGATGCCCAAGACAGAACTTCTTCATACAGAACAGTAGTTACATCATTTAGTTACCTGAATGATGTAACTACTGTTCTGTATGAAGAAGTTCTGTCTTGGGCATCA
>VOQJ01011786.1:0-17950 GCA_015052665.1 Apistogramma diplotaenia | reverse complement strand
CCCCTCTTTTCTTTCTTTTCCCCGGCCCAAGCCCCCCCCCCCCCCACCCCGCCGCCACCACACACGTCATGTCTCCTCTTTCGCTCTCCTCTCTCCTTTACACTCTGTCCTGTATTTGTGTTTGTCTGCATATTGTTTTGAGGATTATTATTAGCTATCAAGTCAAATTCATACATATTTCCTGCTTCATAACAGGCCAGACAAACAATTCATATGAGAAGAGATGGAGGCTCTGGCGGCTGCATTGAGTGAAAATTATGAAGTCATTTCCATCACCACCGGTACTCATTTACAGATTTCACATAAAAATAAATGATAGAGCTGGGATGATAAAGCCAGATGGCATTCATATGCTATGACAGGCTTTTGTTTTCAATAGTAATGGCTGGAAAAAGAAGATTACTTCTTATGGCCTAAAATCTGGTTATCCTGTGCAACAGCAACGCCTGAATGTCGTGAAATTTTTCACTAAGCCAACAAGTGTCATATTTAAGGTACAGAGCCTTTGATTCAACCTTTAAATGCTGTGCACTGAAAGTATTCATACATCACAACTGGTGGTTTAAAAGTATTTTAAATGACATCTGTTTACATAAACAGTAGATCTGAACAGGCACAGAGTAAATGAGAAATAGATTATTTGGGAGGCAGGAGGGTAAAACAGGTAATCCTATTGACTGCTGAAGAACTCTCAGTATCAGCAGTGACATATACCACAAGGATCAAGTGTTTAATTCAAAATGCGATCAATTGTGCTGCCAGTCAATTAAAGTAACATTGCAGTACCAGCATATGAGGAATAAATTAAAGAGCTTTCACATTTTTTTCTGCAGAACTTCACTGAAGGGGAAAAGTGGAAAAGCCATCATGTAATTAGTCCATTTGAAAAGAATAATAATGAGTGGGATTGTCACGTAGGGCGCTCATTTGAGACCAATAATAGATCATATTATTAGCATATGGCTAGAACACGATCTTTTTTTCCGATTGCAGTCAGTCATTTGGTTGAATGGGCTCTCCGCAAAGATCTAAAACCTTATGGGCCAGAACTCAGAGCTCAATTCAATAGACAGTTACATTAAGGTCATTGGAGATATTTTTATAGTGATATGTTGTAAATTTTAGGTTGAATGATTAAGATTAGATTTTGTGACACCAAATCGGCAAGTGGGGAAAGAAAATTTTTATTTTTGTGTCAAACCATAGTGTTCGACTTCATGCAGTCCTGTGAAAAACAAAGTACCTCCTCATGATTTGGTAGCTTTTAGAACCATCTTTAGCAGCAATAGCTTAAAGTCATTTTTTTGCTTTTCTCACATATTTATGGCGACATGTTGTAGCTACTGAAGTTTCCAGGCATTCGTTAATGTACGACTATTTACTGTCCCACCACAGTTGGGTGATAGTCTGGACTTTGACTGGGTCATTGCAACACCTTCATTCTTTTCTTTTTCAGTCCTTCTGTTGTAGATTTACAGCTGTGTTTGTGATCGGTATGTATTGATTTGGGCCAGGCTTTAGCTATCGGACCAATGTTATTGCACAATCTGACCTCGGCGAGAATTTGCTGTGACATACAGCTGTTCTAGACCATCAAAACCTGCTCCAGAACTACCAAAACCTCTGGTTTTATAGAGGTGCTCACACTTAGTAGTGATTAAGTAATCAAGTGCATTTGATACCCTTTTAATTCCTGTGGAAGCAGTAAAAGTGTAGATATTTTTTCACTGGACTACATAGAGGCCTGTGACCACCAACCTCCAGCCTCCAAACATAGACTTTGTAAGCCTGTAAAAGGGAGCCATTATCTCTTGGCTGGTGTGTTAAACACCAAAGGACACCTTGTGTGTAACAGAGAGACACAGATGGCATCTAAAAAAAGGGGAAAAAAGTATTATATTATGCCCCAGGATCAGAATATGTTGGATAGTCTGTACTAAAGTAAGAAAAATGGGACTGCTAGAGAGTATAGCTCACTAAATATGGTTAAATTAATAGACTTGCAAAATGGTAGGCAAGAGATCAAGAGTGTCTAAAGACACAGGCTTAATTACAGGAGGAACGAGTGTCAAGGCAATGGGTTAATAAATGACTGTTTTGAGATGGAGAGTCAAAGATGAAAGACTTTCATATTTGCCAGAAAACACTTCCACACTGATATTTCATTAGTTTCTTTCTACTTCTACCCAACTTTTGAACTGTGCATAAGAAGTGCTTATTAGTCTCCCATCTTGGTTCCCTAAATCCAGTATGTGGTGTACACTATATAGATGAACTGTTGAGTTTGATTCATACTTAGCTGGCATTTGACAAAAAACAAAACAGATGCTGATGTAATGAAAATCTGATGATGTAATAAATCCAGACACACAGATTCTCTCAAGTATCAAGTACAATGACATACACTTTGGTACATACATATGCATGCAGAACACTGAGATCTTCTCACATATATGCATTGGCAGTGCATCACCAGCTAGCTCCAATTTAGGCTGTAATGAGGAAAAACACTTGTCTTTTTGCTGCCATCATGATAACACAAGATGGAGAAAACAAAGCAAGCTGTGCATACTTATTGAAGTAATTTCCATATCTGATGTTTATATTTATCTTATAATGTGGCGAGAAAGAAAACAAACTACGGCCCTATCTCTCCTTTTTTTTTAATGCATTCTGTTTTTCTATCCTGCTGCTTACAGGGCTTCTGTATTTCCCAAGCCACATTTATAGATGCATCTCTCTTATTTCAGGGCTGTACTCACATGATTTAAGAATTATGGCAGCAATACTGCAGAATAAGAAACCAAATGGTGCTGTTGACTATAGAAGGAGAGAGTCATCCATCATGCTAAGACCAGAATAAAGGGCAGCAATGGGAGTAATTATCTGTGGTAAAAGACAATGAAGTGTGACTGTAGAAGAACTTCATGAGCAAAAACATTATGAACCCAATGACTTTTTTATCAGCTGAGACTTAAACTTAAATAAGTCATGTTTAGAAAACTTTGGAAATCCAGGTTGACTTTCCTAAACATATTGTTGCCTATGCAATCATAAAGAATTCTAATAATTGGATGTATGAAAGGGCGATCACTTCCATATTTTTTCAGTCAGAATACATCTGTGCTTCATTCAGATGCACATATGTTGCTGTCACCCTTCTCACTTCTAGCAGAGGCTTCAGTGAGTTCAGTCGTTAAATACAAAAAACACTATTAAATCTGAGAATTACACTCAAGTACACGATGCTACTATCAGATAAAAAAAACGGTTTTACACTTTTTTTTATGATTGTAAATGTAGCTTCTGTGGGGCTTCCATGCATCTTCATATTGTGCCCTCACTGGCCACATTATTAAGTACACCTTAGCTGACAGTAGTGGCACCCAGTGGGATTTTCTGCTGCTTCAAGGTTCAACACGTTGTGCCTTCAGTTCTGCATACCTCTGTTGTAACAAGTGGTTGTTTGAGATACTGTTGCCTTCCTTGCAGCTTTTAGCATTCTGAGCATCCTCTTCTGACCTTTGGCATTGCCAAGAAATTTTCACCCAGACAGCTGTTGCTCATTTAATATTTTCTCTTTTTTTATACCATTGTCTGTAAACCCTAGAGATGGTTGTGTGGGAAAATCCCAGATCCAAAGTTTCGGAAATTCTCAGACCAGCCAGTCTGGGATGTATATCTAAACTTTGAACTTCAGCTGGTTGTCTTGACCTTGTTTACATACTTAAATGCACCAGGTTTCTCCCATGTGATTGGCCGATAATACAGTTGCATTAAGGAGTTTTTGAACATAATAAACCTAATAAAATGGTCAGTGAACATGTCTATAAAATCATGCAGCTATGCAGTGGATCTACTGAACATCAACAGCTGCAAAAAGTGGAGTATGTGAATTGTCCAGGAATCAATAGAAACCAGGATTTTGTGTTCAAACCATTCCCAATTTGAACTCCATTATCCTGCGGATCAGATGTAAAGGCAAAGTCAAGGACACAACCCACATAATATCTGTTTTCTGGTCCTCCACTGTTTCATTATTGATGCAAACTTCTTGAGAAAGAAAAACACAAGTGCAGCATTATTGGTACCGTCATCAGTCCTGTCATGTTTATTACCGCAGGCTGACTTTTTTTGTTTAACTAAGTCGATTCAAAAATAGTTTTAGAGGCAAAAATTGACAGAGTCCATTAAAATAAACTGTTTGTTTCACACTTCATTACCATTATACAGTGTACTTGCCAATCCCCTAGACCAACTTAAGAGGGATGTACACAATCAGTCAAAAGTTTTACAACTCAATTTTTCAAGGATGATAAAGTATGTAATATATAGTGTAAACTTTATATAATGGCCCTGCAACAGGCTGGCGACCTGTCCAGGGTCTTCTCGCCCTATGGCAGCTGGGACAGGCTCCAGCTCTCCTGAAATCCTGAAAGGGATAAATGGAAGAAAATTGATGGACTATAGTTCTACTTTGTACAGTAATGCAGTGGACGGTGTTATGGTTTGTTCAAATGTTTGTAAGAAACAAAAGTTGGGGCATCTGTAGGAATTGCTTGCCTAAGTGTCAGTAGTGTTTGCATTTATTTACAGTTTTAACTTGGACAGTTTCTACTTTCCATCCATCCATCCATTGATTGGTCGATCGATAGGGATGGATGGATGGATCGATTGCTATAGGTTTTATTATACCCACCTACTCAAAGCATGCTTTATATTTAATGGAATAATGGTTATTTCTATCAGGGTAAGGGCAAAAGTGAGCATTCATTTGGTGAGTCACATTAGTGACAAAATGAATATATCTGTTAAAAACATCAAAGTGATTATATACAACCACTTACAGCTTAGGGAATGCTCATCATTTGCCAATTGCAGCTGAGACATTCTTCAACATGCAGCTAGTTAAGGACTACTGAAGCTAAGATAAAACCAGCTGGCTCCACTTGCTGGCGCTCTGTGGCTCTGGGAGATTCTCCATGTTGCATTTCATCAATGATAGACAGTGTCTCACACACATAGCCTTCGCTCTGACTCTGACAACACGTCATAAAAACTGAAGCAACGAACTCACTCAAAAATACACTTGTCAACTGAATTATGTAGCTTTCTTAATGCAGTTCCCAAGTGTAGATAAGGACATAAGCCAGATCTTTTCCAATGTCTGTGTAGTGTTTTTTCCCCGTCCACGGACATGGAAAACGGACTCTGCTACAGCAGAGTCAATACAAAGACAAAATAATCATTTATAGGAAGGAAGCGTCATCGTTTATTTCTCAAACAGTTAAAAAATAGAATTTATACAGTTTGTATTTGATCATGTTGCAGCTTCCTGGAATTTAAAATAGGAATTGCAACACAGACAAGATTAGTACAAATGTACAAGCTAGAATAAGTTCACATCCACCCATTCAGTCTTTGACTGCTGTCAGATTTGCCCTGCCTTGTTGCTTTAGAATAAGACCCACTTATTCTTGGTAAAAATGCCGTCTTCCCATTAGTAACTGTATTATATGCGTTTCCCTTGTCTGATGCTGCCGAGCTGCAGTGTGTTACTTATATTCATACACAAAGAATGCCCAGAAGCTTAATTAATGTAGCAAGAACATTTGGTGTATTTTCTTCACTGCCCACCACTGAAGAGAGATGTGGTTGAATCATCTTTCTGATCTCCTCATTCTGTCAGTGAAATATTCTGTTTTCTAAATGTCTTCTGATTAATGGGTCGCTTAAATAATGTGGAAGAATCACAAAACACCAACATCTTCTTTTCTGGATGTCTATCTTACATCTTCACATTAGAGACAAGCATCTTTTTGTAGGATTTCTTGGAAATCATATCATTTTCTGTAACCTGAGAGCGGGGCCTGGGCTGTTGTATAATTTAGCACTTCTGTCCCCCTCCCTCGTAGCAGGATGTTGTGTATGTCATCAAAACAGTGGTACTATCTTCATTTTTAGAGGAGCTCACAGCTATTAGTTCCCTGGAAGTTCTCCTTGGGGATTCAGTTCTTTGAAGACTGAACTAATAAATGAAAGCTTCAGCACTCTCGTCTGCTACTCCTCTCAGTATTGCCTGCCTACAATTTGGCATGAGACAGGGAAGAATATGAATATAGTTTTTCGTTAGATATTTGAATCTTTTATTTTTAATAAACTTGAAGATCCCTTAAAAGTCTTAAATATGGCTTAATTTCTGATTGATGGGGATACTTGGCCATATCAAGAACAGTAGTGTGCAAAACATGTTCTTTGAGTCCACCGCATATATCATTTAAAGTATTCCCCATGATAGCTCATTTTGGGTTGTTATTGGCAACTTATCTTCTTTATTCCAAGCTTTTCTATTTTAATTTATTCTTATCACCTACACAAAGAAGAAATCACTGAACATTTGTTATTCCCCGCAACCGCATTTCCCAGTTGGCCTGACTCATACAGAATACACAGTAGTGAAAGGCATATGTAACGCACAAATACAACAATACACAGTGCCGCATACAGTTTAATATCAATACACAGCTGGGACTGTACTGAAGGATTTATTTTTTCTATAATAATAAAGGCCCAGATTTATAATGCTTTTGTATGATGTGTTTGCAATTCTTTCTTAATTACAGAACAGTGTCCCCGGGCAAAGAAGTGTACACACTAATATTCTCTACTGACTGATGAACATCTGTACCACACTGATGTTTGTGGCTCAGTGATAGATATGCAGAGACCCGTTCCAATTACCATGAAATAAAGCCTCTTAATCTTCCGACTTTAATATTGTCAGTGCTCAAGAAAGTATATGCGGGATAACACGAGCATGGTTAAGGCCAGTGCCACTGGGATATCAGGACTTGTGTTGTCCGGCTAATGCACATCATCACCATGATTTCTGATGTGCTATACAGCTGGCAAAAGGCTGCCTTGTTAACACTTGCTGTGCATCAAGCGAATGCAGTCAACAGCCACGTCACACCTCCTGTGTAAGAAAATGTGTAAGTTTTATTAAGGCACAGGAAAAGGGTCTGAATATTGTTTTTACACAGAATGTAGATGTTTTGATATTTCCAGTCTTTGTGGTTTCTCATTTTTCATAAATTCTCTTCCAGTAAAGGCGACTGCTCGGGCTTAATTAGCAAACAGTTTAATAACAATATTATCTTTGTTGTAAGTGGATAAAAAATTATGACAATAGCTTTAGCATTAAAAAATGTTATTTCAGTACAACAACAATTGCTCCTCCAAACCCTCATTAGAATGCAGTTGTTCTAATGTCAGTCCAATGAATACATTTTTTTAAAGGTATTAATTTAGAGGGGTTCCATGCTTCCATGGTTTACACATTTTCCTCAGTTCAATCATGGGAGGAGACATAAATCCCTTTGGAATTGCATCAGGAGGGCATCTAGTGTAAAAATCTGCCAAATCAAACATGTGTAGCTACCCACTGTGGTAACCCCCTGTGAATAAGGGAACAGCCATCACTGGAGCTCTTCCTGCTTGCTGCTATTCACTAAACTGGATATTGCAGCATTTACAGTAGCTATACCAGAGTAAGACTGCAATCTGTTTCTGCCTTGTGCCCCAATAAGCCTACTTTTGTCTCTCTGCAGGACTTTTTATAGCTTTTCAAGACAAGCAGTGAACTTCGGTCTACAGTTTCAATGCCGAGCACTTTGTCAACCGTGCAGAGTCCATTCACACTGTACTTTCTACTAAAATACGTTAATTAGTGAAATCAGCTGGTGAAACATTTGGTCAGAATGTAACCTTGGGTAACTGCAGAGATTGCCTAGCCAACATTTCCCTAAAGAGAGTGCTGCTCCTCTGTCATCTTATGGGGAAAGCGAACAGAAGTGTGGCAAAGCCATCTTTGCAGTTTGAGATCACAAATCACGCTGTTAATTAAGCCACACAGGTGTTTCTTCCACCTGCTTTATTTTTCTGTGCTAAAAGTTCTCTCATTTATTTATTACACATTTTCCCCCTCTTACATCTAGGTGTTTAAGGCATGATAAATATGCAGGTATGCATAACAAAAAAGCTAGTGCTTTTAAAGCTTTTGGACAAATACATGCTGCAGACATGAAATACACTTCTCATTAAAATTCAATTTCCGAGTCATGCTGTCTGTCAGGAAAACGTGACAGTTTGAAAAAAAGAAATTGCTTTTTCATGACTGTTTCACATTTGTTCAGACCGAGCTGTGCTGGAAGTGGTTGTTTGAACACTGTTTTTTTTTCTAAAAAATCATCATAGATGCGACCACTTGTTTGAATTTAGTATTTCAGTTAACAAAAGGGGGAAGCTGCTTATGTGTGTTGTCATGCTGTTGTGCTACTGCTATTTAATATTGCACAAGTGATAATTATAATGCACTGAGCTATTCTTGTGTGAAAGGTGGTCTTGTTTTTTTTAAAAAAAGAGAGAATGATTTGATTAAACAGATTTCGGGGTTTTAAAGCTCTAAGCACAGCCTGCACCATCAAACTTCTGTGACATCGTTTTGGTTAAATATAAAAAGAAGGATTTAAATGAAAGTAAACTAATAAGGCAAACATATTTGCAGCCTCTTTATATGCTTACTGTTTGCAGCTTAGCTGGAAATGTTTGACATTTAACAGGAATTGTTACTTAACCCAGCAGTACTGTAATTATAGACCACATCCTGTCGAAGAAGAAACAGAAGGATCAGTCAGTTTTCCTGTTCACCCATAAAGTCACACATGCCCTGCCGTCATGGCTTCCCATTCGCAAACAGATTAATCAGAAATCAATAATTCTCTCTGAGAAGCTCAGTTTTGTTTCAGTTCACTTTGTGTTGACAAGCTTCCCACCGAGACCCACACAGTTTCTCCCACAGCATCTCTCAATCACACACAGAAAAGCAGAGGTTAACAAAGTGTGGGTGCGCCTCACTATTGCTGTCTCAGTTTACCATAATTTTGTCACCCGTTTAACAAACGAACGCAGTGTTCTTCCTTTGTTTGCAGCCCTCCCTGCCTTTACACAATCCATTATGAAAGCACCCTCATGTCACTACATCCTAATCCCCTCACAGTCTTATCCCTCTTCCCACGCACTGGTGTGTATGTTTCAGTTTGTCACAGTAAATGTATGGATTCAACTATTTCACAAGCACATTCTTCACCCCGTCTCCATGGTGGCTTGGCTTTTTAATTACCAGATTTGTTATTAAAAGAATCATCCTTTCATTTTTAATTAAGCATTACTTCACGTTTCACGAAGGTTCTCCTCTACAGTATATGAACTCTTGACTGTTGGTGTTTTCCTATTTGTATTCTCAGAGTGGGGAACAGATTTTGTACAAATCTTGGTAGCTTGTACTTTTCTACCCATGAGAATACCTCGGCACAGGCAATCAGGTTTCCCCTCGCACATCTTTTCAGCTTTAAGCTCTTTCCAGCGAGTGTTTTGTGACCACTGGAATGAAAACTCAGTGAGGACTTATTAATCAGTTGACCTCTATCCATGTATCCATGTGTGCATGCTAAGCTGCTTTTTCTTAGATATAATAAAAAGGTTACCCACAAAAAATGCAATCATAAGTGAAGAAACCCAGATGAACCTGGATGCAGAGATAAGATATGTGAAAGTTCTCAAAAAGATTTGCTTTGAGTATCATGACACTCAAAGAATATTAGGTAAATACTCTACTTGATCACTTCAGTGAGTACTCCTGCCTGTACTAACAAATATTTCAGAGTATTAAAACCTACATGTTGGGTATAAAAGGAGCATTTTGAATAATATTGTAAGACTTCATGACTTCAAAATATTTCAAAATTCTGAAGCACGCTTTGAAGCAAAGCTCTGTTAAGTAATTTTTGTTTTTTTTCATATGACAGTTTTTAATAATTAAAAACTGAGGAAGGAAAAAAAGAGTCTGCAGTTAGTTTTGTAAATGTTCATCCAGAATCCAATTTAAGCTTAAGTGTTTTTTAAACAACCCTTTATTTTCTACATTTATGTAAAAAAAAAAAATCAAATAATTAGTTTTGACAAACTTAAGGCCTTTACACACTGGATACGTTGCGTTTATGCAAATGAATCATCCTCATAAAACTCACTGTGAAACAAATGCAGTCGACATCAAGCGATGATGTAACGACGACCTGATATTTCTAAAGTGGAAAAACAGGTTCTGGGTTCATCCAGCTCATAAGAAGCAGCAGCAGAGAGAGTTTCATGGCTTGAACCCGGAGTTGAAGCTGCATCACGACTGCTTTCGTGCATATTTCAGGATGTCAGTTGGCAGGATTGTAGCAGGATTGCAAATTAATGCTAGTATTAGTGTTTTCTTACAAATAAATCAATAATAAATATGTTAGCTGTGGAGTGTAATGGACTGTGAAGGTCAAATATACATGCATTCTGAACTCCTTTGCCATGACAGTCATGTGCAGTAACTCTAGAGCTGAAAATCCAATAGGACCAACAACTTTCAACTAAACACAAAGGGGGCATTTCAGTGCTTTAAGGCTTGCATGAAACAAGTAGAGATCCTGATCGTCAGCTAATCAACAAACTGCACGCACAGCCACGCTACACTACAGCAAAAAGCAACAAAGTTCCAAAACACTGAGTAGTGAACACATTCCAAGCCTTGGCGGTGCCTTGAATTTCTGTTATTTATGAAATTCACAGATAAATGAAATAACAAGACTGTTTTCAAATAGCCGGGCTTATTGAGAGTACACCTGCCTCTCTGCCAAGAATCTGGAAACAGCTTTAACTTAAGCCACACAGAGGTGGGAACTACTGGGGTCAGGTAGGATTGCGAGATTCTCAAGGTCATCTTTTTATCACCTGATTTTCTCCCATTTACAATAATAGACAGGGTCAAACACTCATTACATTTTCTGAGTGATCTGACAGTTTTGAGAACTGAAAAATCTTCTACACGGCCTTTTTAGCATGTTGTCCTTTGCAACCATAAACCAGCTCACAGTGGTCAGCTGTAACCTGTGTTACATGACTTTGAAGCCAATGCCTTTCTTCAGATACTCGGTGTGCTCTGGCTGGGAGCCTTGAACCATCGAGTCAAAGCTCACAGTTGCTTTATTAACCAAGGAGGCTTTAAAATATGGGAAAAAAAATACAGTTTTATTTTTCTTCAGCATTCAGAACACTTTTTGCTTAGATTATGTGATTAAAAAAAATCCAAGCTATTACTATTCAAAATACAGCTTCATAGTACTCAACAATAATAATTTTAATAACGGCATTTAGGTGCCGTAATGACATTTTTTTTCATATCAAAGAAAATGCCAATGATGGAAGAAAAAAATGCCTCATAGGTTGTTTTTGTAGGCATGTTTTATGACCAGTACCTGCATATTAAAATACGTAAAGCATGTGTGAATAGCGTGTTTAGAATTTGCAGGCGAGAACCAAAGAAATGCATATACTGTATATGGAATTCTAATTTTGATTTCTGAAAAGTATTAGATGCCACAGATGCCACAGAAAGAGCCTAAACATTAAATTAATAGACTGGTTCTTATATAACACTTTTCTACTTGAGCTCTCAAAGCTCTTTATACAATATGCCTCATTCAAACCCATTCAAGCACTTCAGTACTTTACACAGGGATACTTTGGCATGCAGACTGGAGCAGCCAGGGATTGAGCCACCAATCTTCCGATTAGTAGGTGGTCTACTTACTGAGCTATGGCACATAACATGCAAAGCCACATGTAAGGGCACTCATTTTGGAAACAATTGATATTGTCGTTTGGATTGGAGGACAAGTTGGAAAAACAACAGATTGAGGAGCTAAACTCCAAAATAATCACAACACGATCAGTCATGAAGTCCTCAAGTCAGATGATTCCTCTCAAAAGGAGCAATTTACACTCTCCAGTGTGACCCTTATTAGATTGAATCTGCAAGTGGATACCCCCCTCTTTACAGTCTTTAATGCAGAGTGATACCTGAATGACCATTACCAAGACATTAATCTCCATTCAGCTGCCTTCTGGGGAGTATGAACTAGTAATAAGTTAAAGGAATGACCGCATTTGCCACCAGATGGTGCTTCACTGTGTATTCGGGCTGTCAAATACATGGGTTGAGGTATTTGATCAAAGTTTATGTGAGGTTTGATGGGCTTTATTAAAGCTAGAGGGAGGAGTAGGTAAGTGAAGTGGAGAGAAGTGGTGGAATGATGGGGTGATTTGGGGGGCTGGAGACAGTGCAGATGTAGGTCTAGATAGAGAGCCTTTATATTAATATACATACATACATACAGAGCTGCAAAAATAACAGTGCTCTTCAGTTAAATAGCTGACCTTATTTTAATAGCTGCATTTAGTTAAATTACTGACAGGATCTTATCTTACAAAACTTCCATGCACACAGCAGTATTCGAACAGTGTTGTACAAACAAACTGATTTATTACATTTCAGGTCACTGATTAAGTTTAACAGAATTGCTGTGCCTTTCCTCTGACACAGCAGCTTTAGGCTTTACACTGACAGAAGCTAGCTTAAACACTGTCACTTCAAAACAGAAAATCTTTGAGACCGCTTAATAATGTTACAGTATTCAATATTGTTCACAACCTGAAATGAAATGATAGCCAGCCATGTGCTAATAAAAGGAAAAACATCTTACTTTCCTTCATTTCGAAGATGCTTTCTCCCAGAACTCTTAAAACGAGCATATTTCTCCTATATATGCCACTGTCTTTTCAAAATAAAAACATTTCTACCTCATGATCAATATTTTAGACTTGCAACAGGAAATTGTTCAATGGTATAATATTGAATGATTGAAATTAAAAGATGAAGTAATTACAGTTTCAACTTTCACTTTTCAGCCAAATTTAAATATAATGGGCATGTTTTTTAATATGCAGTCACTCTCCATGTGAAATCAAAGTTTCCTGTTACTGCAGGGATTCTGACAGTGTATTGGTGCACGCCGGCTGATACTTAGTATCTCACTGATTCAGCCTTATGATGAGTTGTATTTTTTATGCACTTTGTTTGTTTTTGCGGTGTATTTGAAGGCCTGTTTTAACATTGTCATGGTAACCAGAGAGCGTTACAAAGAGGATGTTACTCATGTTGGTGGCACGATCATATAAGGATGCTGCCGATTTGTGCATCTACACAGTGGATTCACGTTTATTATTATATTTCTAAAATATCACAGTTTTAATGCCGGTCGTATCGTTAATTTTGTTGGATTTATCCGCCACACCTTGAAGGCCGGTCTGTGAAAATATGGTCCGACATTAATAGGTCCATGGTGCAAAAAAGGTTGGGGACCACTGCTTTATTGTACGTCAGAAACAATGAACCACTGCAGCATGTTGGCATCCCAAGTGATATCCCCTTTATTCCAGGAGCCTTGAGTACCAAATTGCTTAATTATCCTGCAGTCCAGTTAGATTATTTTCAGTTTTTAGCCATGAAAAATGTGTCAGACCATGCAGTGTATTACCTGGTTTCAGATCCACAGGCAGTTTGAAGCTGTCAGTGTTTAATCCCTAACAAACACATCAGTATGTGGGCTGTTCACAGCCCCTTGTACACTACTATCTTCTTTTGCACACCTGCAAATAACTGCCATCATTGTATCACGTGCTGTGGCAGCTATTCAGCTCAATCTGAAATCTTGTTTTCCTCTACTGTCCTCTAAAGAACTGCCTGTTCCTGCTCTGAGGAGACGATAATATTGGCTTCTGAGTTGACAGTGAAAGCTGCTGGCTGCAGTGGTGAAAAATCTATGAATATAATCTCTAAGGCAATACAGCACAGTTAACAATCTTAGAACTATGGCTGTCTGATCTGCATCAGATCTCAGACTCACTCTCTTTCTTTGTATGCCTTTTGGCTCATGCATTTACCCAGACATCCTGGTGGTCATGTTTAAATACAGTGACCCATGAACATCAACGTCAATACCGTTTCCGAGAGCACTACAGGTGTACCAGGTACAGCCATTGAATAATAGAAGTGTAAAAGTAAGAAAATGTTTAATTCCAGCCCTCTCTTTTTCATTTGTTTTTCTCTGCCTTTGTGAAAAAAAATCTCACAGTTCTTTACAATACCCGCTGTACAAAGTGGAAAAGCTTATCTCATTTGATATTATTTTAGGAAAGTTCCGAGACTGGGATGCAGCCAATGTCTTCAAAGAATTGGAAACATTTTATTTAGTAGTGCTACAAAAACACCATAAGCCTAAAAAGCTTTTTTTTTTTTTTGCTGTGAGCTCAGCTGGAAAAAAAGCACAAACTGAAAACTGTTTCCCAAACATGGTTGCAGCTTTTTAAGTTGTTTGTGGTTGTTTCCAATTAATTTCCTTTGATTGATGTCCTAAGAAGCAACTGGCAGGAGGGAAACCGATTTTCTTAGTCCGTTTTTGGATTTCTAGATGGAACAGATGTTCTTACAATCTCACTGCAATGCTTCACTTAACCAGACCCCTGCCTTACCATTGTTCAAGCCACTGAATAATTGATGCATCTAGAATATCTTCTTGGGCTGCATTTTAAATGTTAGAGATTTGTATTTATACAGTTTTTCACCATTGGGATATTATATACAGTATTTACTATATACAGGGGAGGGAATAAAATGGAAATCCGTCATCTCACTACTAATGTAAGTGAATATTCAGGTACACTTACATGTGGTAAGTACTACATATCCACAAAGGTAGGGAGAAATAGGATTGGGAAAGAACTGAACAACATAGTTTTGTGATTAACTCTCGCAATTGATATTTCATAAAGTGGTAATGCTTAAAAGACGGAAATGAAAAAAGGATCCATGAAACAAATCACCTCAATGGACAAAGTGAGAGTGACAGGTTGAGCACGCAACCTTTGGATTTCATACATCACCAAATGACACCTGAAAGGTCTTGGAAGCTGTTTTCGTTTTGCAGGTACAGTAAAAAAGGCAAGTGGGTGTTTTTTTTTTCTTCTTTCTTCTAAGCACAAAGTGGGTCCATTCATATACGGATGCCTCTGTGGTGCTGCCTCATATAAACATTTAAAATGCAATCAGAATTTAAGTTTCAAACATTTTCTTTGTACACGTTTTTGTTCCTAAAGCGTCGGTCCAAAGGCCTTAGATACTGTAACAAACTGGAGTTTTGAACTGTTAAAGGTTAAAGCAGGACAAATCCAACAAACGAGCACAATCGCAATGCAAATATGACACAAATACACCGACTCTATAGATAAACTCATCCATTTCTTTTCCATGTCGCTCTTCTCCGTTTGGCGTTTTCAAGGGGAACCAATTATGGCGCCGCAGCAGAAGCTATTACATTATGCAGTTTTCAGTATCAATGAGACATCAGCGCCCAGAGGAGAATGCATCGGACACTTTTAAATATCTATTTTGTTCTGCTGGTTCAGGTAATCTCAGGATAAAATGTAATAAAGAATAATTCAATCTCAATTTATTCTCTCCGTGAAATTCAATTCTCCGGTAGTGCTGGATGAACACAGTCACGTCCGTATAAGAAAATTAAAAACTATGTAAGGCCTTAAATTATTATAGTACCTTGCGTGTCTTGACCGCCAAGCCACTAATTTCAAAGGGAAATAATCTTGCTTAAAAATAATTCATGAACTTTCTTATTCTAGGACAACTCAGAATGACAAATGAGAGATTTTTTTCACCGCACGAATGCCCTTTGACAGTCACACCTAGTTCTAAGTGCGATCATGATGGGCTGAGAAAGAAAACTAAATTAGATTTTTCTTTCTCAGAAGCAGAATTCTAACAAGACTGTGTGAGAGACCCGAGCTGCTTTACAGACAGGCCACTGCGCAGCTCATGTGTACCACAGATCTGCTGCTCGGCAATTTTTTAAAAGCGTTTTCAATGTACAGTTTGGACCTTTAGCTCAACTAGGAAAGTGGATGAACTGGCAGGCAGAGACCCCTGACTGTGGTGGTAGTGGAGTGAAGCCTAAAACAGTAGGGATAATGATCTTTCTTCCTCAAGTACTGAAATCACCATGTCCTTAAGAAGAACACGAATGATCTCTGGTGTCTCATGTTAACTTTTACTTTTAAGCTTTCAGCTTGATGTTTGCATTTTAGAGCAAAGAAACTATTTTCAGTCAAACCCAACTAATAAATGTAACTGGATAAGCTACAGTACAACAATTCTCAGACATCTACTGTGCACTCAGATGCCACTGGGAGTCCAGGCTTTGTTTTACACTAAGCAGCACAAACCTAGGCATTATTTAGTATTCCCTTCGTCTGTGTCTCTTTCTCCTCAGGGTCCAAGCATTGACTTTGGCAGATCACTTTCTTTGGAAGAGAAATTGTGGGTTTATTTCGAAAGACACAGTGCATCATTGATTGATATTTCAGAATACTGGAAGGAATGCAAGAAAAAAGTTAGATTAAAAAATAATGCAGTCGTTTTTCTTGTTGTTTATTAAGATTCAGACTAATCAAAGGACTGAACAAAATGTGATCCTGGAGGTGTAAATAATCAAAAGTAATGGTGGAAGAAAAGGTGACAAAATAGGAGTGATCGGTATCTCCATAAAAGCTTATTCATGCTGGGATGGCTGCATATCTGATGTGACTTTGAACGATCTTTGCAGACTTATTTTAGGCCAGCCTAAAAGGACATTATAATCCAGGTCACAACATCATTGAACTTTCACTCTGTTTTCTAGCTCTGAGTCACAGCTAACCTGACTAATCAAAAGAGACATGAAAGTGTTACTCCTTTTGAACCAGAGTCATTAGCAGCAGCAACCTCAGGGACTAAGTGCCATTGCTAACAGTGTCCTGTCTAATCACAAGGAAGGCAGCTAGAATTAACTGAAATCAACAAAAGTGTGACAGTGATGTGAAATTTAACACTCAAGTTTCAGTTCAAAGCTCTGTGGCTTCCAGCTGGAGAAATGGCTACAGTCTCAGTTTTGGTTATGACAAGAGAATGCATCATTGGAAAATCCTACCCTTTATTCTTGCATCCGGAGTGACTAGACTGTGGTGACTGCCACTTAGGACTTTATATTATACTTTCTGCATCCACAAGGTCGCTGCAGTACACTAGGGTCTGAGTGATGCAACTTCAGCCATCAGATGTTCAGCATGAGGGTCGATGTGGATGTCCACATGACTGCCTGTTCTTTGTGACTGTGTGGATTTGTCCACCAAGAATTTGCATTAGAATGCACCAAATATTCATGCGTCCCAGGTGGCAAACTTCAAAGAGGTATAACAGAATGACTACTTGGCCATCCCGTCTCCAGCTATCCATGTCCACAACGGACCACAATCTTTACATAAGCTTTACATGCACAGTATCAAGCTTTTCTCACTTGTCTATTTTATATTTTCACCTAATGTTAAACGACAGGGAATGATTTCCTAAAACTGTTAAATACAACCATAAACATAGCACATAAAGTAAGGAAATGTGTGTTTGTTAGATTATTTCAATGTTGTAACAGTGCTTTATGGGAATAAATCTTATACCCCTTAAAGTGTAAGGAAAAATGCATCTATGGTTTTGTGATGGAGACCAGAGGTTCCATTAGCTTTCAAGTCAAGTTCCTTTATTTGTCTCCCTTGAGAGAAGTTTGTCTCGGTTTAAAAGAGAGAAGAGAGAGGGAGGGTACATCTGTGCTACAAATCGAAAACACCACTAAAATACAATAAAAACTATAAAAACACAAATAATTTACATAGACAATAAAATCGCAAATATAAAACTCACGTACAATTTATAAAAAGCTCTACAATTGCCTCTTCATGTTGGCTCGTTGATTAGTTTAATAGATAAAGGTACAAATGAATGTTTGTACCTGTTGTACTTGCAGAGCGGAACTCTGTACCTCCTTCCTGACTTTAGCAGTGCATACTCTGTGTGCAGAACATGGGAGCTGTCAGTTAGGATACTATTAGCCTGTGCCATAGTTGCTCGATCAAA
>VOQJ01011785.1:0-10684 GCA_015052665.1 Apistogramma diplotaenia | reverse complement strand
AAGAAAAATTAAATTTATCATCAAATGTCATATCAGAATCAGAAATACTTTATTGATCCCAGAGGGATCAATAAAGGGAGCACTTAGGTGGTAGTAACTTAGGGTGGTTCCTTAGAGTTAAAGCTCAAGTTCATTCACAAATAGCTCGTCTCACTGAGGTAAAGCTAAGATCAGAGAACTGACATCAGAGTCTGACCACTGTATTACAGCAAACTAACGATGCAAAACTTGTTGGCTTGATTTTCACTGCACTAGTTAGTTAAGTTAGTTACTACAAATGAACTAGTTAAGACTGCTTTACAGCAGTGTGGTGGTTAGCACGGGTCTGGGTTCAAATCCTACTTGGTCTGGTTAACTTACAATTTATGCCTCATGTTGCTGTTTGCAGGTCCATAATGACCTGGGCTGTAGCTCAGCACCCTACACTTGCCAACGATCTGTCAGTCTCTTCCTTCCATGGGACGGAGAGGTTCGGCTACATGCTACCAACGTGACCTTCAAAGGCCAAAGGTCAGCTGCTTGTTCTCTGTATGCTCTATTTTACACATTTCCAGGGAGGTGGTGTCTATATTATATTGGAATAACTGTGCTTGCATGTAGTTTGCAGTTGCCTCATCACATCCATGACCTGCAGCTGGAGCAGATCTCACAGTACGTACTGGTGACGCAGCAGCACGGCTTCACGCTGGCGTGGGAGGGACAAAGCGGCTCCGTCTACATCAAACTCAGCCCAGAATTTGTGGGCAGAACCTGCGGCTTGTGTGGTAACTTCAATGCCGACGTCCAGGACGACCTGAAGACGAGCTATGGTGAGATCATCGATCACAGCCTGCTTGCACTAAAGTATTTTAAAGGAGGAAAAACTACTGGCATCATCATATAGACATGTTCTCTGTCTCTCAGGCGTGCTGAGTCATGAAATACAGATGTTTGGGAATAGCTGGGTAGAGACACAGCCACATGAGGAAAGATGTCCCATGGTGCCGGCTGGCTTTCCTTCGCCTTGTGCTGCAGTCGAATCTCATGTCTTGCTGGTAAGGTGGTGTCAGATAAAACAAGTTAAATGACTTGAGATAAAATGACTTGAATGATCAGTGAAAAAGTGTCTTTGTGTGCTTTGTGGCTGCAGAAAGTGGAAGAGGTATGTGCAGTGCTGCTGGATCCACCATTTCAGAGCTGCCACGACTTTGTCAGTCCGCTGTCCTACATGGCCAGCTGCTCCAATGACCTCTGCACGTAAGAGCAACCGATTAAGATCTCACCGTTGAGACAATTTCATTTTGTCCTTTGGAAAAATCTGCGTGTTGTCAAAATCATATGTTATGAGCCCTGAGTATCCACAGTTCATGCTTATAAAATGTGATCATTTGTATGCAGAACGGTCCAAAATGTGCTAGAGAAATCTCCAGCACATTTCATTTATCCATCATAAAGATGGCAGTTTATGCATGAAGGTGTTATTCTAAGAAACTTCACGGGCTGACTGAAGTCCTAATGCTAATCCTAAGGCTACGCAGAAGCTGGCTGTGTTATTGGCTAGAAAAAAACCCAACCTGGTTGCACCTGATGACTCAGGTGGAAATCTGAATAGAATAGAATAGAATAGAATAGAATAGAATAGAATAGAATAGCCTTTATTGTCATTATACAGCTGTACAATGAAATTGGAGGGCCACTCCCATCCGGTGCATAGGCTAAAATACAGAGTAGAATACAGGTTACAAGATATGTACATTAAAATTGTGGTGGTAATATGAGTATATACATATGGATTGATGAATCGCACAGACACAGGAGTGCTGCACCATCCCACGGCTCTGGTCCAATACCCGACACCTAAGAACCAAAGAGAAACTTATAGGCGTTCAAAGAAGCAGTCACTCACTCGGAGATGCTGATGACATCATCCCTGACAGCAAAATGAAGCTTATCCATACATCCTAAATTCTTCACAGGGTTACCTTTAGTCTTGCTGTGTGTACTATTGTAGCTTTAATTTTGGTGGCTGGTGAACTATTACCTACATAAAGCCTTCAGGTATGTATGACTGTTGTCACTGTAACGTCCCCACTGAGGAAAATAAAGACGCGGCCATATTTGGACGAGAGTACGATGCTGCCTTACTAGCTTGGTTATTAAGGTTTATCCAAAATTTACAGTTAAATGGGATTTAAACAAAACTTACTTATCCAAGAAACTGAACAATGGCTTCTCAAAGTGTATGTGCAGTTGTCATGCAGACTAGAAATAGAGGATTATATTATTATATACAGTATATGTATTATTATATTATTTTTTTAGTCCTGAAGTTGCCACTTGGCCTGAAGAAGTTTAGTCTGCACCAGTTTTATGAATGCTTTTTTTCTTCAGTAATTTGACACACAGTTTGTAACCTTCTGCTCAGGTGTTTCTGAATGTATCTTAATGAACCCTCTTTTTGGTTTTTGCTTTCCAATCCAGGCTCTCTGTCTGTGAGCACTTTGGTTACTTACTGGTTCAAAGTGATCCCGCTCTAAAAGACACTCAGTTGTGTCTTTCATGGCTCAGGTCCATGATCCTTAACACCCCCACCCCCACCCCCCACCCAGAGTAACATTAACCATGGCAATCTGTTCCTGCAACTAAAGACAAAACAGTTTGCTGTGATTTAATTTACTTCATCACGTCATCACGTCATACTATAAAAACCTTTTGCTTGCTTTAGCTGCTTATTAATTTTGTATCTTAGTTGGAAGCTGGTGAGAACAACTGGTGGGCAGTTATTTGTTTGAGCTGCTCAGTCTCATTTCAGTGTGCCTGGCTCTGTAGCCACACCTCTCCTGGCTCTTCTCAAAGAGTTCTTTTCTGTTTTTTACCCCGTTGAAGGTCGGGTCCCAGTGGTGATGTGGTATGCCAGGTGTTCACCGAGTACGCCCGGGCATGCGCCCATGCTGACCACCCACTGCACGAGTGGAGGCAGCACATTCCTCAGTGTGGTACGTTTATCCAGGTGTTTTAAAAGGTGTGCCAAGAGGAGTAGAAATCTGCATCTTTCTTTTTCATCCACATAAAAAAATGTTGAAATGTATTCATTTATATGATATTTATCATATTACAAGAAAAAAAGTAAAATAATTACTAGTAGGCTGATTCTGTATGAGTGAGCGACTTTCTATGTAGAGCTGGGTAAAAACAATGCACTCAGATTTGTAATCTGTATTTGCAATGATTTATTTTTTCAAGAGAAAAATTAAAAATCTGTTAACACCCTAACCCACCCTGGGGAATAAATGTTATTACAGCAGTTGTCTTTCTGAAATTGCTTGAATTAAATTAAGGATATAATTTTTCCACTGTTATTGTCAATGCATATGCCAGCATTGGCTGCCTTAATTCTACTCACATGTCGAATATCTAAAAAAAGTGTCACATCCTCACTGTGTATGACTCTGGATACTGTGGCTCCTCTGAAAAAGAGAGCCTCAAATCAGAAGTGTTTGACTCCCTGGTATAAACATGCACCTAAAGATAAACCATAAGCTGGAGAGCAAATGACGTCTCACTAATTCAGAAGAGCTTCATTTAGTCAGGAAAAATGGTTTGTTGCTCTATAAAGAAGCCCTGCATGAAGCTGGGACATGTTCCTATTCATCACTGATTGAAGAAAGATAAAAACAACCCCAGTTTTTTTTCAGCACTGCAGCCAGGCTGACTCAGTCAGAGCTCTGTTGAGCTGAGTATTCCTTTAACTTCAACTATTAATGACTTTCTTCACAAATAAAATTTGAACGATTGGAAAAAAAGATTCCTAAACATCTCAAAGACATATCATTGATTATAGCTACTTTCAATACTACATATGTTTGTTTCTTTCTGAGTTAACATCAATTATTAGACCCCATTCCTACAAGACTGGTCATACAAGTCCTACAGTACCATTAATTAATGCTTTGATTTAAATATGAATAATCTAATGGCCTACATACCACAGTTTTTCAAGGTGGCAGCAATTAAACCATTACTCAAAAAGTCATCACTGGACCCAGCTGTCTTAGCTAGACAGAATCAGCATTAGTGAAGGTCACAATGATCTTCTCATGGCCTCTGACAGTGGACTCATCTCTGTGCTTGTCCTGTTGGACCTCAGTGCAGCTTTGTTGGATCAGGTGACCCTGAACCCTCCCTCGGTTACCCTGCAATAGGCCCAGGCTGCTGGGGGGCTTCCCATAATGTTTCTTCATCACTGACCTCTTTTCAATCTCTGTGTTTATACTCCACTCCACATTTAATCATTAGTTATTATTAATCTCTGGCTCTCTCCCACAGTGTGTCTTTTGTCCAGTCTCCCTCCCTTCCCCTCCCTCAGATGGCTCTCCCTGAGCCCGGTCCTGCCAGAGGTTTCTTCTTGTTAAAAGGACAACATGTCCTCCAATCTGAACAATATCGTTTCTCCTTATTCAACCCATATGAGCATTTCCAAATGAGTGCCCTTACGAGTAGCACGAGTCAACTCAACCGGATGTGACATGGTGTATAAACTACAGGCCACGTTTAAAGTAACGTTTTGCATGTCATGGCAGCGTGTAATGTGGCTGTAGATCAGGTGGTAGAGCATGGCACTTACTAATTGAGAGGCTGGTGGTTCAATCCCTGGCTACTCCAGTCTGCACGCCAAAGTATTCTTGGCCAAGATACAGAACTGACTGTATGAATGAATGTTATGGAAAGTGCTTTAAGTACTCAAGGAGAAGAGAAAAGTGCCATATAAGAACCAGTGCATTTAATGTTTAAGCTTTTCCGGTGGCATCTAATGTCAGTTAGTCTTTTCAGAAATCTGAGAAAATGTTTCTTTGGAATTTGCCATCGAAAACCGAACACGTTATTCACAGGTAACGTTAACTGAAGAACCACTGTCGTTTCTACTAAAGTACAGTTCAGTAAAATGTGATTCCCAGAAGGAAAGAGAGTGCAGGAATGACATTTTTACTAAAATATGTATGAGCTGTTAATATGTAATCACACTGCTTAAAAGTGGCATGAGAAAAAAAAGCTAAAATAATTTTATTGATTACATTTTTGTCTGTTTTGCGTGAATGCCATGTAAGCCACTGGTTTTGGCAGCATGTGTAATCTGGTTTTTGACATACGTGTGTTTTATTTTTGCGACCAGCGAAGCAGTGCTCTTTGGGCCTGCAGCACAGGGAGTGTATTAGCTGCTGCCCGGAGTCCTGCAACCTGGAGCGAACATGCATTGACAGCAAGCTTGCCTGCCTGGATGGATGCTACTGTCCCGATGGTGAGTTTCTATTTAGATTCTATTTAGATTCTACTGCTTAATTTACTGTTCAAAAATAGTTTCTTTTGTTTTACCGTCTGTCTTGTTGTGACCTTCAGATAAGCAGCTTAAGACAGATAATTACTTCCCCTATTCATTCTTCAGAGTTTTAATGACATTTTCTTTGTTTCCTGTATTGTGATGTTTTCAACCCCAAATGATGTGAAGCAATAATCTCTATCTGCCCCCAGGTCTAATATATGAGGATGGAGGCTGCGTGATGCCCTCCGACTGTCCCTGTGAGTACCACGGTATGTTTTATCCATCTGGTCAGACGCTGCAGGAGGAATGCAATACCTGGTGAGCAGTGCTAACATCTCTATTCCCTTCTATGATATTTATGTATCTGGATGAAGAAACTTTTGAACATCTTTGTATTATCTGTTCAGATCCTGTTCATCCCATTATAAAGTTAGTGAAACCTTCCAGGTTTTTATTATGCAGAATTTACATAACACTTTGTGCTGTGACAGTTTTGGTTTTCCTCGTTAAATAGATGCACATATCCGAGAGCGTGCGTCATTACATTTCAGCATCATGCATTGTAAAAACAAGATATTCTCCTGCACTCTCCATGCAGTCCTTTTAATCTTCTCAGATCTGACCACCTGGGCGCAGTGTGTCCAGTTTCTGTCAGTGACCCTGCTGATTAGCTCAGCCTTTCATGTTCCCAGAGCCACCTGTGGACGTCTCTGCTTTCTGTTTCAGTACATGCGTGGGTGGAGTGTGGAACTGCACTGACTACAGCTGCCCAGGTTTGTGGTTAAAGTTTTTCTTTTAGTACTGCAGGGCAAATTCAGCAAGATCCAGTGCATTTGGAACATTTTCAGATTTGCATACTTATATACAATTTAGATACTGCGCAAACATGGAAGGTGTTCCAGAAACAGTCTCCATCATTTTCAAGTCTGCCTATCCAAACTTACCAATAAGAACAAAGGGCCTTGCTTGACCACCTGCTGGGAGTTTGGTTAAAGGCAGGTCTGTGGTTCTCGCAACACACAAAGAAAAACCCATCTGGTTTGATGAAATTAAGATTGACCTCACCTACAGTCACATTGCTGCCACCAATGTGTTTGACAGGCTTGTAAAATAAAGGGAACCGTGGCGTGTTCAGGATCTCAGGCTTTCAACAAGACAATGAGGTAAACTTTCCAGCTAAGCAAATAGTGGCTTTGTGCTTTTTGGTAATACAGTTCTTTAGTGCCCAGCTAGAATCTGGATTCAAACTCAATTTAGCATCTTTGGAGATAGCTAAAACTGCAGGTGCTCCAACCTGATCCAGTCAAGCCAAGAATCTGAGAAACATCTACAAGAGAAGGTGTGCCAACCTCTGATGATCATTCCTGAACAGACTCCAGGCTGCCGTTGGTGCCAAAGTGGCTGGGCCCAGTACCAGGGTCTGAATAAATATATTTAAAATGGATACTTTTAGTAATTCCCTTTTAATGCATTTACAAATCACTGCTGGTTTTGCTGCGTCATTGTGGAGTAACGTGTGCAGGTTATTGTGGGGCTGAGGAGAACTAAAATTCTTGACATGGTCCAAGGACACAGGATGCTTCTTAGAATGGCAACATGTCTAAGAAGAAAAAACTGTTAATTGATTTATGTGCAAAAAGAGCAGCAGAAGAGGTTGCGTTCTAGGAGAAAACTCTGCAGTTAAGAGTCAATGAAGAAAAAAAACACCCAAAATGTATATAGAGTGCTGCAGTGGTTCTGTGGAGCAAGGCACATTTGCAGTGGCTTTGGTTTGAAGTAATACGTAGTAAATGTACCACTCTCTCTACAGGCGAGTGCTCGGTGACAGGTGACATGTACTTTCAATCCTTTGATGGGCGGATCTACACTTTCCCTGCAACGTGCCAGTACGTGCTCGCCAAAAGTCGCAACTCAGGGAAGTTTACGGTCACCATCCAGAACATGCCGTGTGGAGCCGTGAGTTAATCCGTACTACGTCTTCTTGCATAATTGTTGCATTTTCCTCTTTCTGCTTTTGAAACAAGCGTTCCTCCGGCTGGGGGACTGCACAGCTCCTCCACTTTAGCTACTGCAATCAGAACTGTTCTGCTCGCTCAGCTTACAAATTCATCCAATTTGTCTCTCATGTAGATCATCTCATGATTTAAGTGCTCAATAATCCCCTCAGTCCAGGTCCTTTTTTTGCTCAAGAGCCCTGCTGCAACTGCTCTGGCAGATAATGATCATGGAAAAAAAATGACAGAAGACAGAAGCTTCTTCTCTTTTCTGCTCATCTCCAAGCTTTCAGTTTCCCACCAGTCTGAGCTGCTTAGCTGAGGGGTGGGGGTGAAGGGGGGGGAGGTGAGATATAAGATGTCCCACTCATCAGAGCAGAGGCCCGAGACCTCTAACAGCCAAGTGGACAGGATTACCTTATCTGGCCTGACTGACAGAGCTGCGGACAGCTTTGTAGTGAAGTGGGCCCTCACTGGAGGGTGTGTGTGTGTGTGTGTGTGTGTGTGTGTGTGTGTGTGTGTGTGGGTGTGTGTGTTGGACAGAGAGAAGGTTATGCGAAAACAGGAGGTGAATGATGGGAAGAGTAGAAGGAGGAGGGGTGCTAAAGCCGTTCGGCTGTGGGGCTCTGCCACTTATGAAAGAGGCAGATTGTTTATTGTCAGCGACACTCAGGCGTCCTTACTTTAGAAAAGATAACAGAGTAACTTTTGTGGTTTAGAAATGGCTTTAAGTATTTTTATTTTGCACCATTTAAGATTTATATTCAAACTGTGCAATCTCCTGATGCAATATGAAAAATTAGACTTTTTTTTTTGTCCTAATGAAGGTTGGCCCAAGGAGTGGAACATTGATCACTGGGTATTGTGAGGTGTGAACTGCTATAAGGATTGTCAGCAAGTATTTGTGGCACTTAACTGTTCTGCAGAATTGCCCCACTGATAGTTGCTGAAATGTTTCAGGCACCTATTTTGAATTGTCCAGTCATATTGCTCAAATCCAGGCAACTAAAATGACTATAAGCAACATTTTTGAAAATAAACTACAGTCGTGTGTGTATCTGAAGGGTTGTTCTGGGGGACAAACCTGTAATTCTTTGAGCTAACTTGGTTTTTAAACGTGTAGCTTTGTTGTTCTGCTTCACTGTTTCTGTTCTCACAGTGTTGTGTAGGTGAATATTTGGTATTATTTGGCATAAAACTGCATAAAACTGAGCAAAGGTTGTTGCCGAGCTAAAAGAAACCACGAGGTACTGGTTCATCAACTCAGAAGGTCACATCAGTGCTGTATTTACATCCGTGTTTCCGCTGCCCTCAAGAAGCCAGAAAAATCTGTTATTGTCCGTTTATTGGCACCAGTGTTGAGTGATTGTAGGAGGCACAGCAGGCAACATAGTCTCCAGTATCAAACCCACACGTTTCACATGCCAAACCATCCACTGCAGCCTCCTTAAAGTCTTGTTTATGAAGATATGAATGAAGAGTTACAGTCCCTTCATTTCAACAGAACAGCAGGGTGGGGGTGCACAGCACGCTCGGGTGTAACGTGACCCGCGTGTCTCACTATTTATTTCAAAATGGTAAAGGAGAAAATGATTGCAGCCCACCTGATAAATTAACGAGTTACTATTTAGTGTTTTTAAACTCTGGATCTATTTATTTTATTTATTTATTTAAATTAAATTAAATTAAATTAAATTAAATTCAGTTTTATTTATGCAGCCCTGCAATAATTATTATTTATTTATTTATTTTATTGTTGAGCCGAGGTGGCAAAGTACTGACACTAATCTGGTCAAAGTTGAAGTACTGGTTCATCTTCTTTACTTAAGTAAAAGTAAAAAAGTACAGTCTTTAAAATGTACTCAAGAGTAAGAAAGTAAAAGTAGCTCTTTGGTGGACATTTCTACCAGCAATGTATACATTATATATTATTGTAATATAAAAGAATACATGAGAATACAAACATTAATCCAAAATAATTTTTAATTCTAATGAATGTACTCAGCTTGAATCTGTTATGTAGGACACAAGCTGTGAAAGAGAATTTAAAAACAGCTCTAGTCTCTGTGCCCATCATTGTAGAGGGTGGCTGTGCCTCCACACCTAAACACAGAAATGAGGATACTCAGGGCTTAGAGTGGGATTTAGAAGGTGGAGGAAACCTAAGATCAGGTGTAGTGGCTCCACATGGGGAGAAGAATCACAGCTTTCTATTGTGAGCTTCAGTAAATGATGTTTGTGTGCAGATGAGATCAGCTGACCTTCTGCTGCTGCTCTCTTCTTCCTCTCCTGTCCTCTTTCTTACATCTTTCTCCATCTGAGTGAAGTTATTGCTCTTTCTTTTCTCTCCCTGGAAATACAGCAGCTGTTCTTTTAGCTAGCAGACGCAGTGTGTGACACTTTGTGTGCTTTACATTTTCTGTTGCTCATTTTCCTCACTGTTCCCGGGTGTACTGTTGCCCCTGTGTAAAGCGCAACTTCCTCAAGCTTTATCCGGTCTTGCTTTTCAGGAGCCTCTGCCTCTACTGTCTGGTGTGTCCACGAACTTCCAAAAAACAAACGCTGACCAGAAATGCAAACTTTTCTCATTCGTGTTAAACCTAAAGTAACGAGTCTGTATAGAAAATGTAAAAAGTATAAAGTACAGATATTTGTGTGTATTTGGGAGTAAAAGTAAAAAGTTGTCCAAAAAATCAATAGTCAAGTAAAGTACAGATAGCTGAAAAATTGACTTAAGTATTTGTACTTTGTTACTTCCCACCTCTGATAATAAATAATGATTAAATGCAGAGTGGGGTATAAATAGTGTAAAAAGAGGTGAATGAAAAGAAACTTAGTGCATTATGGGAACCCGCCCAGCAGCCTAGGTCTATTGAAGGACATATCCTGGTCAAAAATGACTCCAAGATTTCTCACAGTGTTACTTTTAGGCCAAGGTAATGCCATCCAGAGTAAGAAACATGGTTAAACACCATGTTTCTAAGATTTGTGGGGCTGAGTACAAGAACTTCAGTTTTATCTGAATTTAGAAGCAGGAAATTAGAGGTCATCCAGGCCTTTATGTCTTTAAGACATTCCTGCAGTTTAGCTAACTGATGTGTATCATCTGGCTTCATGGATATATAGAGCTGTGTGTCGTCTGCATAGCAATGAAAATTGATGCAATGTCTTCCAATGATACTGCCTAAGGCAGGGAATGTCAACTGGCGGCCCGCGGGCCACATCTGGCCCGCCAGAGCTTTCCATCCGGCCCCCCGAATACTACTGCCACTCGTACATACGCCAAGCAATCGTCATAATCCGTTAAATACCCGCGTCTGACTAGTCTGGATTACCTTAAACTTCCAACAGTAATTTCCCGTTGCCCGTAAATGCCGAGGTGTCCCATGAACCA
>VOQJ01011784.1:5717-16181 GCA_015052665.1 Apistogramma diplotaenia | reverse complement strand
GTGACTAGGGCTTTAGCACTTGATTTCACAGTGACTGCTAGCAATGTCCACCTACCACACAACCAGTCAGGTAATAATTTTTCCCCTAGCAAGTGGTGGTTGCCAGAAGTTCAAGCAGCAAACCTGTGTGACAAAAATATATCATGACTCATATGAACAATTTTCTGCTCAGCTACTGAGGTTAAAATCACATTCCTGGTAATGCTGAATGCAGGTATTACCTAGTAAGTCTACTATAATATTTTCCACAGTTTTAAATGTATTCGATTTTTTGGGAGGCTCTAAAATGTGGCCACCAGTGAAATTAGCATCGATGTAATTAAGACAGCAGAGGAATTATTTAGATAATAATAATTAACTAGAATCTATTTTCTCTACACGTGGAGGGTCAAAATATGTCTCTGACTGAAAATGAATGTTTCTCAGTCTTCTCCATATCTGTTGTACAGTAATGTCTCTGAAATAAATTTAAAGGCTGTCACAGCATTATGTTAACAACTTGACCCCACTGCTCCCAACTCAAGCTGTTGTATAGAATGAGAAAAGCATTGTGGTCACAAGAGGAACACACACACAAACGCCGGCAGGCTGTCAATATCAAAGTGTTGACACTGTATGAAACCCTTCACCCTGACCTCCTCCTCGAGATAAAGACCTACTCTCTGTCATCAGTCATAACTTTCCCTAAGCACTAAGCACAGTTTTTTTTCTCTGTAATTGTTTTAACACATTGTCTTTCCATCACCAACAGAAAATAGCACCCACTGAGGTGGCACCAATTAGGCTAATATGACAGGTAAACAAATGGAGACTTCATCACATGTGAGAGAATTAATCAACAGCTGATGTGGTTCATGAGTTGGCACATGTAAATATCATTTCACATACAGTCGAAGTAAAGATGAGGAACTTAGTGCATGTTGTGCGCTTGTGTCTTTGCCCTGATCTTAAAGCATCAGTGTTAAGAGGCAGGGAACTGTTTCTGACAGTGTTCTGTCTCCTCTTCGTCCCACTTGTGTTCCTCCTTTTTGAGATATTGAAAACTCTTGACTGGTTATCTTGTATTCTGTTCAGTACGCTTTCTTTTTGGAGTGTTCTGTTTGCTCTCTTACATGCTTCTCTGCTTTGGAGGTCATGGAGATTTGAGCACTTTGAAGGCACTCCTCTGTGCCTGACCTAGTTTCACTTAAAATTTCCCATTCTCTGCAAAAAACACCCAAAAAAAAAAAAACAGTAGCAGTCTTAGGTATCTGAAATTTATTACAGCTTTAGAAGTAGGACAAGAATGGAAAGTTACTAACCACAGAGGAGTATTCCACAGGTAGAGTTGTAGGGACATTAATGAATAACGTCTCTGAACAAATAAATATCAAGCTATTTCAGGGAAACGGTTTCCTATATTTCTTTTGTTTTTTGACAACTTCAAACCGTGGCTTCCCAGAAAAAAAAGATAATATCTCCTTCCCCTGTATCTGGCCTGTGGCCCAGCTTCAGGTCTGGAGCTTTAACCTTTAGAGACTTCTGCTGCTGCTGTTTCTTGGGTTTGGCTGAGCTCAGTTTCCTGGGAAATTGGCCAGGCAAAGAAGTGTGGGCAGATGAGCAGAATAAAGATTTCAATTGTGCTCAAGTGATCAAGTTTCCACAGAAAAAAGGAGATATTGTTTGGGAAGAATACATATTACAAAGGGATGTGGTCTTTTGTGTATCTGCCAACTAAGAAAAGCTCTGATGTGAAATGACCAAATGCATGCATGAAAGGCCAACTGACTTTCTCATCAAATTGAAGAAATCAAACAAGTGTCTTATTGAACTAAACTTGTGGAATTCCCTCTCCCTCCATCCCCTCTCTTCCACATTTGTGGGATTTCTGGCTGCTTCTTTGTTCAGGCTGCACATGCTAAGAAAGAGGAACTGCCTAGTTACAGGGATGGCCTTAATGTCGTGTGTCTTTTCATTTTGGGATAGCTGTGTGTGTAGGTGTGTGTGTGTGTGTGTGTGTGTGTTGGTTTCCATAAAAACAAGCCAAGATTGCTTTGAGAGTCAAACAGTCAAAACAACCTCATTTGAATCACAGCTGGATCATTTTATCTCATTTGCCCGTACTGTAACATGCTTCTACAAGAAACATGGTGGTCGTGAGCGTAAACAGAGAAAATACAATCAGATACTGAACCACTGCAGGGCTCAGAGTAGGTATTTGGATTTATATCTGATCATAGGGTTAAAATGAGCAAAAAAACATTTTCACCACTTTTCCCACTATCACGGCAGCCATCATTTTATATCGAGGCTGGTCCATAAAGTCAGAAAAGTATCATCACCGCTTGTGATAGCTCTACAGGGGTGGACTGAAATTTCATAAAGGCTTAAAGTCATTATTACGTGGCAACCAGGTGCTACTAGTCAAATGTATTTGATCTTTTGATCTTTAACAAGTGTGACGACCACTATAACTTCACAGTTTAAAGATCCTAAAAAGCAATTGCTGCTACCCTTCAGTCTGGGAAGGGTTATATAAGGCCATTTCCAAACAATTTGAACCCCATCATTCTACAGTGCTGCCAATCTCCCCCAAGGGGTCAGATGCTTAAATTCTACAGGCTTCAGTTAGCATGTTAAACTTTAAACACCACGGCAGTACAATTAGAAGCTGAACAAGTATCACTTGTTGGGAAGTGTTACAAGGAGAAAGCTTTATTATCTCCAAGAAGAACATAGCAGTGCGCCTTAAACTTGCAAAGTTGGATCTGAACAAATCACAAGCTCTCTAGAACGAAGTCCTTCGGACAGACCAGAGCAAAGTGGAGATGTTTGGTCAAAATAAACATCATCAGGTTTCATGAAAATGAAACAACATATCAGCACATGCACCTAAAACCAACTGTCAGCACGGTGGCAGAGGGGTTATGATTTGAGCATGTTTTGCAACCACAGGACCTGGGCATTAAGTGGACCATGAACTCCTCTGTATACCAAAATATTTTACAGTCACATGTGTGGCTATCTATCTCACATGAAGCTTGGCTGAAATTGGGCAACAGGGCAATGATCCCAAGCACAGCAGCTTAATTTACAATAGAATGGCTGAAAAATGAGAAGAATCAATGGTCCAAAGTCCAAACCTCAATCTGACTGAAATACTGTGGTGGGATATTAATGCTTTATGTTGCAGACTTCTGGCATCAATTACCGTAATAACCTAATGTTGGGTGTGAAGCGCAATTTATCAGCTTTCAGAAATGGTTTTCATTTTTCCAGAAGGACAAGCGATCACGTAATTACAATTCTTCAAAGATGTTTAATCAGATGTCTCAGCGGCGGTGATGCACTCGGCGTTACCCAGCTGTTCACGGCAAATAAGAGCAGGTAACTGGTGTATCGGTGGTGATCGCTTGCTATTTAAAGGTTAACAGAGCTATGCATAAACATATGCCTGCAAACATAGAATTAAAGCAACACTGGAAAGAAGAGTGGGCCACATTCTTCCATAATGATGTGAAATAAAGTAATACTGAAAATGATTACTTCAGGTTTTTCACAGGACTGCACACGGTCATGTGAAACTTTTTTTTACCTACCTAACTGCTATGGCATAGAGTTTAACAATATGTTAAACTTGATGTTTCAGAGTCCAGAAACAATGGGTGACTTCACAGTGGCTGCAGCCATATTTTACATACAGTCTGGTCACGAGTCAAAGAGGCGACTGACATATCCAAGAACTCAATCATCAGGCAGTGAGAACTCATATCTGTGTATGTGTGGTTGCCACAATTTTCGTTTGTCTAGAGTTAGCCTGTCTAGTAGTGCACCCACAGCCTTACCAGAGCTTTAGTCTCCTCCTCGTCTTTGTAGTAGTAGAGCTGATCCCCTCTCAGCACAAACCAGCGGTTGTGCCATGTTTTTACAAAGCCTCCTTGCTTCCGGAGCCACCCGCACCTGATGACATTCGACCTCTGGCCTCCAGTACCAACATGACCTCCACTGCGCGGAGGACTGCTGTGAGACACGCACTGGTCATCCATTACAGCAGCTCCAACCTGCAAATGAGCACAACAACCTGTTTAGGCTCACAGAAGCTGCATTTTTACCATGCCAATCCTTTGAAAGTATGTGGATTGTCAAGTTCGACTGGAATGATATTTCTTGAAAAACTCATGTTAAGTTTATTCAAATATCAGGTATATCAGAGCAATATAACCCCAAAAACAAAATGCAAACCAGTGCCTTCTGCAAAAATCTATTCCATCAAACACTAGTCATAAATTTTGTCTGTTTTTTGACATTTGTATTAATCTTTTTACAATCTTACTGCACAGTAATACATTGCTGGATGTGAAGCTTGAAGCACTCAGAGCTGAGTGTTGCAACGAGACAAACACAAAAGTGAAAATGTGGGAGGAAGATAGCCAGATAAGGCCTCAGAACAAACCTCAAATCAATGTCTTTAAGGTCCTTGCTTTGTGCACTGGTGTGCAGTCATGTTGGAACAGGAGGGGACCACCCCCAAAATGTTCCCACAAATTTGGGAGCATGAAATTGTCCAAAATGTCTTTGTATGCTGAAGCATTAAGAGCTCCTTTCACTGGAACTAAGAGGCCGAGCCCAACTCCTGAAAAGCAACTCTACACCACAATCCCCCCTCCACCAAACTTTACACTTGGCACAATGCAGTCAGACAGGTTTCTCCTGGATACTGCCAAACCCAGACTCATCCAATGGATTGCCAGATGGAGAAGTGTGATTAATCACTTCAGAGAAGAATGGAGAGAACTTCTCTAGAGTCCAGTAGTGGCCTGCTTTATCCAACTGTATCCAACACTTTGCATCACGCTTAGTGATGTAAGGCTTGGATGCAGCTGCTCAGCCAAGGAAACCATTCTATGAAGTTCTCTACACACTGTTCTTTAGCCAGTCTGAAGCCCACACGAACTTTGGAGGGCTGTAGCTATCGGCTCTGCAGAAAGTTGGTGACCTCTGCACACTATGCGCCTCAGCATCCGCTAACCCCACTCTATCATTCTGCATGTTGCTGTCACTTCATAACTCTTCATAGTCAAATATTTCCCAATAATAGCGAACTACTGCATCCATAAAATGAAATCCATGAACTGATGCTTGAGTTCAAAAGGAAACTGAAGCCAAATGAATCAGCAGCGTGGGAAGCATTCCTGCAGGTTGTCCAGAATTTTCTTGGCAATCACAGAGCAAAGAATTGTGCTGATCTTGTGGATAACATGCTGAAAGCACATCAGCTAACGAGTGCCAGAATGTCACTGAAGATGCACTTTTAACATTTTTATGCTAACTTTTTTTTTTTTCCAAATCCACCACCAAATCTGGGTGATGCCAGCAATGAGCCGGGGTAAAGATCTCATCAAGATACATAAGTGATGGAAACCGATATCACGGAAAATTGAATCCGAGCATAATGGGTGATTGCTGTTGGTCCTTGCAAACAGATTGCAGTACTGGTGCAAAAGCAAGTGCCTCGAAGACTTTTGAACGTGCTGACCTCATTTTATTTTGAGCAAATTTGACAGTAATATGCTTTAACGTATCTCTGCTATGATCTTCTCGTTTGTTATCAGAATAAACATATTAAAACAATTTTAGCTGTAAACCATTAAAATTCCAGACATTGCGTTGAGATATTATATTGACTGTCAAAACATGAGTGATGTGCATCTGAAAAGCTTAAATCAGATTTCATACCTGCACCCTATAAAGCCAACAAATATTGTTTCCATATAAAAATCTGCATCATGAGTGGCATATGCTAAGATTGCTGCAGTCAGCAGCGCTGCCATGTTATCAGTGGCTCCTGTTGTGCTTGGCTTGGTGGATGTCCAGCCATCCCACATAGACCAGATGAGGACCAGATGCAGCTCTGTTGTGTTCCAGGCAGCAGTGGCACAATTGCAGCAGGGCCGCTGCCATGAATTCAAAACTTTCTCTGGTTTGGTGCAGACGGTCTAAATGAGCATGTCGTGAGTGCACAAGCGTATTCGTGCCTTCGCACTCCTCGAAGATAATAGCTGTTGTTGCATAGCGCTGTGGTGACTACAGCCTACTTATTATCTTTTATTCATCTCAGGTTTATCTTTGTTCCACTTTCTAGATGATAGATGACTGTGTGGAAAGCACGAGCAGTGCTTTTCTGTCAACAAAAAGCTCAGTTCATTCAAAAGAAAAATTATTGCGTGGGCTCGTTAAACACTAATCTCCGTGGGAATAATCTCTGTATCCCTGGATGCATTTAGTCCTTATTATCTTCGCCAGTCTGCAAGGACACAAATGAGCAGAAAAATCACTGCACCAGAAGTTAACCCAGATTGGACCATATGTTGATAGTCACCTGCTGTATTAGGAGTATAGAGCCCCACATTTTTATGCCTCCAGCATGAGCCACAGTTAACAGCACTGCTGGGACCGGCCAGTGCTAAAACTATGAATTGAACCTGTAAATAACTCAGCCCTTTCTTAATGTGAATATCTTGGATCTGGCTGATAGTAGAAACACAATTTAGATTTACATTACACTGTGGCCCAGTCCAGGGGTAATAAATTGCCATACAAAAGCATAGTCATTACTAAATCTATAAATTACCTGACAAATGGAACAGAAGCAGAAGAAAAGTTAGTGTTTGGTCGGCCCGTGCAGGAACAGCATGACGAATGGTGACCTTTACAGAGTTACTAATTTTAATTTAATTCATATTTGTGGGTTATATAAACAAGTCTAATAGAAACACAAAGTGCAAAGAAACATGGTGAAATATGACACCGCTTCATCAGGTTACAGTTACGACAAAATATCTGCAAAACGAATGATGTTTCCTTCAAACTCAGATATTCTTTCTGCTCAGTACTAACTGGTAAATGCTACCATGCTGACAGTAGTCACGTGGCTTTCTACATGGGCTAAATAATTTGCTTTTTTTTATTAAGCAGACAAAATCGTTCCAAAGCAGCGAACGCACGATGCTTCGTGTCACTGTTCTGATGTTTAACTTGATAGTTATCTGTTAATCAGGGGTTTCTTATCTTCCCAAAAGCTTGCACAAATGTGAAAAATAAGAAATCATAACAGCAGTGGAGGCCATCAAGCAATCACTTTTAGGTTAATAAGCATTATGAAACAACCCAAACAAGTGCTAAAGTAAGCTAGATGACCTGCTTTCCAAATGCACATTACATATGTAGCCATTCTTTTTATTAATCATCCTCCCAGTGGTGCTAGGTGTGGCTGTAAGCACATTTATGAAGCAACTGTTTCTTCAGAACACATCACTGACGGTTCTATCGATTCAGCATTTTGAAAACCGCCTCCTAGAGGTGTGCGCCGTGTCCCAGTAAAACACCTGTGTGTACAGATGTATGTGTGCAGCAGTGTATCCGTCCCTCGAGCCAGTCTCAAAATAAGCGGGGGGAACAGAGGTGGAAATATTAATAACATTTTGTCTTCCAGTATAACCACACTGTTGGAAAAGGTACACAGAAACAAGGTGAAGATGAAAGCTTTCAGATGCGATCGACTGTCTCGTCGTGTAATCAGCGTTGCTTAGGTTCGAAGTTGGTTCGAAGCCTAAATTTCTACTTGAAACATGTCAGTGACATCAGGAGTGATAATTAATTTGGGAATATGATGAGGCATTTAATTTCCAAAGCGATAATTTATAGTCTAAAGCAGAAATCAGAAAATATTGTTTACTTTTCAGCAATCTGCATCTTGGACCTACTGTAGTTAGCAACATTATTCAAAGACACCTCTTGACTCGGCACCATCATCTGCTCAGCTGTGAAGCTACTCTGGTACATGTGCTGAGACTAAGCTTTGACTGTAAATAACAGTCTGACTACAGCTTTGACTGTAAATAACAGTCAAAGCTGCTCTGTTGGACAAACTGTGTGATGACGAGATTTCAAAATAACTCCAGCCATCTTTTTTCTGAATTTTGATTCCAAGAAAAAGGAAGCAACGAGCAATCGCTGACTTAATTTGTTGCGTGCAAATGTTCAGTTACTTCATCCTACAGTGATCTAATCAGACAGTTACATGACTCATATCACAGGTTAAACTTCTTAGCACACTTTGAGTCCCTTAAAACCACGAGCATTGTTTAAATGCCACAGTCTAGCTGAGTACTACCATGCTTATTCCTTTATGACCCCAATGTGCCCATCTTCTGATGGCTTCTTCCAAAACTGCTGCTAATACAAATAAAGGCAGCTGAATTTTAAGCAGATTTTTAAAGTTAAAATACATGAAAATTTGACCTTATTTGACCTTGAAGAAGAGGTCAGAGGTCCCGAGTAACATGATATTTAGAATCCCCATTATCATTCCCTATATGCTGTCAATGCAAACAATGGCAGTAATGGCAGTTTTAATAAATAACTATTTAGCATCATTATTACTTTGACCTTGAGATCAATCTATTGAGCTTGAAGGAGAGGTCAGAGGTCAAATGTGATATATTTTAATTTACTATATGCTGACAATACACTCCACACACAAGGCTTTTTGTCAGTTTTAAATCATTAAGTTGACCTTAGCGCATGTAAGCCAAATTTTAATGGATCGTTAACATGACACCACTCCACACCTCAGAAAGGTTTTATACAAATTTCATTTAAAACCTTTTGAGCAATTGTGTTTACAGACAGAATGACAAGCATGCAAACACCACCAAAAACTATATATAGCTATATATAATAGATATATCTCTAACTATCAGTTGCAGCAGATAATAATGCTCAAACAATATCAGTCGAGCTTTAGTCCAAACTGCCATCTGTCATGCCGACCAGATTCTGTTTCATTACTAACATTACTTCTGTCTCAACCATCGGGGAACATTCAAGGTGCCTTGTGTTTAACACTCTGCTAGAATTTTCTCACAGCACCCCTGAGAACTTTGACCGTGATGGGAAGACAGTGGGGAAAAACACACCATGACCTTCACTGTAAACAACAGCTCAGTATACTGTACATCTCTCTCTCTCACACAGCTACAAATCTGCACGCTAAGCTTGTGTGGCATGCACTATAATTTCTTAGCAGGGTGCAACATATCTGTGGTTCTGTGGCAGTCGGATAAAAATGAATGAATTGAGAGTGCACGAGTAAAACTGCAAAGAAAGCAGGGATGAGTAGAAGTCTTTCAAGCCACCATCAGAGTTGGTCTCTTATTGAACACAGAAGTATTAAAAGCCATTCTTTGTCCAACCGTAATGGAAACTGAGCCAGGTCATATCAGCTTCTTGGACTTCTCTTTGTTGATTTAAAAATATAAATTCTGTCATTGGAATAAAAATACAGCCAGTGGATGTGTCTCAAGTGATGACAGTTGTTTATTTGGAAAGCCAAAAAGGCTCCAAACTGTACAATAAAACACTGTTTCATAGCACATAACCATTTTCAAATAACAAAAAATGAGACAGACTTTAGAGTAATATAAGATATACAGCCATAAATAAAATTATGGCAACCTTTACACATTAGTTAGCCAAGTATTAACTGATGTCATATGCACCACATGTTGGCTGCATCGTGAATAACATTATATCTGCACACTATGGAAATAAAGATATCAAAAAAGGTCAAAAGGAAGGTGACTGAGGCTGTAAAATCTCTGAAATGTGATACCACAGACCTTCCTGTCTACACAGGACCAGTCTCACAGCATCAAGAGGTTGTTAGTTTTCACTGCTTACACACACTGTTTGTTCCCCATATGGGAAAGTACTGAAGCTAAGAGCACACAGAATGTCTTAGCTGCTGTTTGACATGTCTTTATTTGAACTGAGCTGGTTTGGAAGAAAGGTGATTGGGGGCCTTGCTGCACAGTGTGGATCATCCTTTGGGAAATTAAAGTTCTGCTTTTCTTGCAGGTAAAATATATATTTGGGCTGTTAAAAGAAGAATATACCACCCTATGTTTATTGGAACTATAGAGATAATTGCATAAATGGCTGAACTTTAGATCTTGGCAGAAAATTCTGCCACATGGACCACCACAGGAAGTGACTGGTCACAACAGCAGCACAGAGCACTGCTGAGAGGTAATTGGACTCAACATAGTTAGAACTACTGCCTTTCCCACTGTGTGGCTGCCATAAAGCATCACAGGCTGAAATGTTAATGTTAAAAGTACATCTACAGTACCAACACCGCCTGACATGACTGCAAGGCTTTCAAACTACCAACCATTCGCTAAGCCTCACTACCATTTATTATTGCTCTCAAGCATTCTGTTTTTGCATGGCACATATTATGTAGTCAAGCATGATGAACGGGGCTCACTCTTTAGAACATTTAACTGCAACATTCATTCAGAAATCACCACATATGGATGCTTGCAGATGATGTTTTGTCATCTGCAAAAACACAGGGTATGCATTTTTCTAATTAATGTTGTGGAGGGTAGTATTTTGGGGGGGGGGGGGTACATCCAATTT
>VOQJ01011783.1:0-12744 GCA_015052665.1 Apistogramma diplotaenia | reverse complement strand
TTGTCGGCCTAAATGGTGTTTAAAAAAAAAAAAAAAAAAAAAGCACAATAATCAAGTACGGTGAAAGTAAATGGTGCATTACTTTGAGTTTATGCCAGTTTGCTGCATGTACCACTTTATTTGTGAACAATGCTATGTTTTAAGTGCCTTAAAAATACTCTGTAAACAAATAGAGCTGTGACAGTTTGTGACGGATTATGACAAGCTGACAAAATGGAATGTAAACCCTGTTATAACGCAAAGTAACAGAAACAGGAAAACTAAGGATGTCCTGTCTTTTGATAATCGCTGAATTGGTGCTACCTTCCATCTTGGTGATGGCTGATCAAATTCTGCCTAACCTTTCCATGTGTCACATACAGTACTTGAATAGTCTCCGCTCTCCTACAAGTAACCAAAATCTTTTATTTTTGTTATACATATTTATCTTCTTTTCTTTCTTTTTTTTAAATTCAACAGAACAATCAGTTTGTCGACTTTTATGTATAATGAGTGACCGACGTTACCAAATATTAATAATTCCTTATTGTTCAGGCTAGAAAGTATGCCATTAACAACCCAATTATACATATATTTTACTCACATATTTTCTGAAAAGAAACCTATTTGCTACAATGTGTGACAACGATGTAATCACAGTTCAAAAGTTCACTTCAGGACAATGTGTATGAGGCTTCAGCATAGTTGTACCACACCCAATAGACGGACACTGAGGCTCAGATCGTTTTGATTGAGAAAGAAATGTGATCTATATAATGGGTTGAGTTTACACAAACATATTTAGCACAGTATCTTTTCCATATTCCAAAACTGTTTTCTATTTTCAGAATGACTTTTTCTTTACAGTCTACAGAGGGCGATCGCTGCAATAAACGGGCGGCGTCTCCCGGTCATATTCAAAATCATAATCTGTGGAAAATACCAGCACACTGTGCGGTAGAGTATACATTCCTACTGCACACTTGGGACCTAATTTAGGTCACTGTCATCTAATCGAGGTCATTCAGTTCTGGTCTGCACACAGTGGGAGCAACTTTATATTCTTCCCATCGTTATTAACCATCCTAATCAGCTCCTTAGTTAAATACATTAACCCCCCCCCCCAAACGTAACTCCTTTCCATCTTTCTATCCTTCATGCATGTTCTCAGCGAGGGACGCTTAGTAGTAGACACATTGTTTAGTAGACACTGCACTCGTGCAACCAAAGGAGGCTTCAGATTAGCCTTGAATGTCTTTCTAGAAGCACTCAACAGAGCTGAGCTGCCAAGCTGAAGATGTTTTCACAATGCAAGCTAGTCTAAGCTTTGTTAGCTCCAGAGCTATGCAGTCTGTCAAAGAGGGGGGCTAGGGTGATAAAAAAATAATCATTTGTTTTTAGTATATGTGAAATCAAGTGATAGTCAAACATAAAAATCTTCTGATATGCAGTTTTAATTAAATATATCAATTTAGTCTTCTAAAGTAATTTTCACTTTGTTCTTGACTAGAAAAATAAGTACAAATTGATTATGTTTATGGATATAAAATAATTATGTTGAAATGTATAAATTCAACATCATTTTGGATGAAGTTGACTATTAGGAGTACAAGGCTACCGGGTCAATCCACCATCCCTGCGACAGCCTAGTTTGGATCTATGAGCGTGTTAGCACGCACAAAACACACTCTGGTGTTGGACCCGAGCACGTTCCTCATCACTGTCCTCATTCCAGTCTGTGGCACTGTTGCATTTCCACCAACTATGCTTGAGCATTCCCTCGTGTTTAGAGCAGCAGCTTAGAGTTTTGAGGCGTGTGACGTGGGCTGGCAACAGAGAACATCCAAGCTCTTTATTGCCTCTGTGCCAACCCTGTGCCAGGCAGTTGCACCGATCAGAGGAGGGCCCATTGATGCCCACTTTTATGCAATATGTGGCATTTCTTTCCTCATATATAAATCCCAAATCTGTTGCATTCTGGGTGGCCTCACAGCTGCTGGTCATGTTAGATATGCTCAATCATAGTTGGCTCTTGTGGTTTACCTTTGGATGCAACGTAATGCCTTTGTTAGTAGATCCAAATCAATTAGAATCTCTGCTGTTTGTGTCCATTAGATTGATGTTGTTTTTTTTTAATAGACACACTGTTCCCTCAAAGGAGCTCCATCACATAAAAATCAACGTTGGTGGGGGGTGATGGTGCAGCATTGGAAGGACAAGTGGCTGTAATACGACACACACACATACTCAAACACAGCTTGTACATAAAGATTCCTGAATGCATGAAGGACAGAGCAGTGTTTTGTTTTTTTTGTTTTCATGTATTCAGGCTCCTCGACCACACTATCTATTGGGCTCAGGCATAGGTATCTGACACATCAGCAGAAGACATGGGTTCCCTTCCAGCCAGCATGCACCAACACTGCACCAACAGTATTTAGATTATTGTTTTGCAATATGATTTCATTTTGCAGGCCTGGAATGCTCTCACTCAACACGGCGAGTCGAGGTGAAACAGCAAAACCTTAAAGCAATGACGTGATGAATAACAAACAGAGAACAAAATTAGTATGCCTCCAAAGCCAAGCAGCCCTTCCTTTCCTTTCCTTCCTCCATCATCTCCTCAGAGACACTTTACTGGGAGGTGGCGTGGGGACGTGGGGGTGTTGACGTTTCCAGTTGTTCTGTGGAAAGAAACTTGTTCAGTTTTAGTGCAAATAGAACAGAAGCAGACGGGAGATGTGACGGCGATGAACCCAGCTGGTTTTTGATGCGACGCAGCCGAGTGAATCTTTGGGAGATGATATGACCAGTTCATCGCTGCAACCCTCATCCTCCAATAACCAGTCACCTCAGTCATGGAGTCTGGTCACGTGAAGAGGTGAACTATTGCAAAGAATTACAGGAAGTACTTTTTTCTTTTTTTTTGTCAATTTTCAAAATAATTCCAAAAAGTGCTAGAGGGGTGGGGCTGTACAATCCGTATTTGATTGTCATTATGTACATCTCTATGGATACATAAATAAATAAAACAATGTCCAAGAGCATGGAAGTAACATTAATCATATACACATGGGAGGTCCCTTTTCCAGTCTGGGTTCCTGTCCAACCCTCAATCAGAAGAATGAGTGAGGAGAAATGTGTCAATCTTTAACACCTCCGTCGTCATCGTCATCGTCACGCCTCCATTAGTGATCTCTTCCAGTCTCTTTCGAAAGAGCGTACGGATGTCTGGTGAGTCAGCAAGAAAACCTGGTGTTCAGCATTCATCTTCAACTTCTCTGATTGGTGGAATCAGACTACTAGTGGATTTGTATTGGTTGACTTGGTTGGCCATGTGAGTGCTCATGGGCTTGATCTGAATGTTCCTTGGGTAGGCATTTTCTGGTTCATCTGTAAACCATTTCTTTTCTAGAGAGGACAAGGTGAGAGAGGGAGAACACAAAGGAGTTAGTTGGAAAACGTCTGCGATGCTGGTTTGTTCACAACGACACTGCCTCAGTTTAAGCGAGATTAAGATTTGCAAGGCATTCTTTGTCGTTAGCATCAAACCGTGAGGTCCACTTTCAGTTTGGTTTCTGGTGAACTGAGCCAATCTGAAGTTGATATGGCAGCATTGTCCATTGCCATCTTTGTATGTGTATATGTTATTTCAGATTTCTCATAACTTGTGTGATGGCTGATATAAGACAAAAAGAAACGAAGTAAAAGAACAACAGATAGTATACGGTACATACAGTCTGTTCACCCAAATTACAAAACAGAAAAAAAAACAATTTTTTGTAGTTTCTCCTGTTTTAGATCGTTTTGGTTTTATTTCCAGGTTCTGAGACATCCATTTCAGAGATTTCTGCTGTCACCACAATACAAACGAGCATGTCAGTGAGATATAAAATCTAAATAAACACTGACCCAAGTTGGTTTTAGGCACCTTTTTATACCAAAGAAATAGTCTGTATAAGGACTAATGAGCGTGTTTCTCTGGCCATCCAGACTCAAGAAGTGGCAGGGGTGCATGCAAAGTCAACATAAGTGTGAAACTAATCACATACTGTTGCCAAATTTCCTGAGGCAGTGCATGTCGAGACAAATCCGGGAAATGTTTTGAACTTGGAAAAAAAATAATGCAGCCAATTAATTCACAAGTGTATGACATCAAACAAGAGAGACTGGAGAGCTGAAGATCCTGATGAATTTTGATGTCAGCCCGTTGCAATATTAAGGTGTACTGATGGATTTAGAAATCCTGGCATTATTATCAGGAAGTCATATAAATTCAATTTTTAAAAAAAGACTAAATATTATTCTGAATGAGTTGATACACCATGACGATTACACAATTTTTGGCAAGATAATGCCAAGACTACTGCGTAATGTATAACAACAGTAAACTGAGCTTCGTGCTGGACCGTCCTGTCACCCACTAAAAATATTTGATGCACTTGATTTAGAAAATACAACAATGGAGACCTTGAATTATTTAGCAGCTGAAATTCTATATAAGCAAAAATGGGAAAGCATTTTGCTTTAAAACAGCAGCAACTCCTCAGTTCACACAAAGGAAAAACAAAGGGTCAGTGTTCAAAGAGCGAATGCAGCATAATAGTTAACATGTCTCTGTCCCAACTTTCTTTTCAGCATGTTGCTGGAATAAAGATTATTGGCTTTATTTTTTTTTTTAAATGTATATTATGTGTTTTTGCAATTCTTGAAATCTGTTTTACTGTTGTGCAGCTTGCTCACCAGTGGTTAGCCACAGTCATGATCATAGTATAAAGATGGGTTAAAGGTACAAACACTAACCATTTGCTTCTGCAAAAGATGGAACCATTGGCATCAATGGTGCAACAACATCTCACTGATTCAGAGATACAACTTGCAGATTTTTCTTCTTATGGCTTTCTTCAAATAGATATTACCCAATCTTCTGCTACATAAAGCTATGCAACATTCTGTCCCTAAACTGGTTATATTATGTGTAAGATTTCAAAAGGTAAAAGGCAGAACTGGCTCTGCACCAGCACTACATTGGTGGAAAAGAGGTAGAAGATCCTAGCTGTGAGCAGGGATGGAGTGCTTCTTGTTTGGTAAAACTGGGTTTCCAATCCAATTGTCAGCCAGCTGATATTATCTAGAGTTTTCCCTCTGCATGTATGTTTTTCAAGTGTAGCAGAGTGGGAAACACAATAACCCAGCACTGTTGCCCAACTAAACACCAAACAAAGTAAATATGCTCATCTCCTCTGGGAAAAAAAGGTCTGACAGAATGATGGGCAACCAAAGGGCAACTGATCCAGTGCTTTGTATGTTTTAAAAATTATTCACCTTTTTCCAATATTTATTTGTAATCTTGTTTTGTGTTTTTAAACTAAATACATGGGGTTTTTACCCTATGCAGATTTAATGCATTAGCAGTTTGTGGTAAATGCTAAATCGATGCTGCAGAAATCTCTTCTAAATGACTCTTCTCAGTGCTGTGAAATTCCATTCACTTCCATTACATTTGGATGGGGGCAGAAATCACAGAAATAAGATACCACACAATAAAACCAAAACCTTTTGTTGGGCCACTTATCAATAGCTTTATTACAGAAAACACGTTTTTTCTGCAATTTGGGTGATCTGCTTGTTTAACTAATAATTTAAAAAGTGTAGCATATCCTAAACAGTCGCATTTTATAGTCAGCTTTTAAAAATCACTGTCAGCATGAGAGCAGGGAGGAGATTTGAGAGGGTTGGATGTGTCATCTTGGAGAGAATCTCTTCATGTTTAAGTAGGCTATGAGAGCACTGTTTCTGAGGAAAGGGAAGTGTGTATGCCAGCTGTCAGAAGTTTGTAAACTCACTCCCAGCACTTCACAGGCATCTGCAATGCCATTCAAGATGTCACTTCCTTTTGGGTGAAGTTGTAATATCAAATTTTAACTTTGCGATGTGGAGCACACCCTGTGTGCGTACGTGCGTGCACTAGTGTGTGCACGCGTGTGTGTGAAAGTGTTCGTCTACATGCAGGACTGCATGTGCAGAGATTCATTTGTGTGGGCTTGAGTGTGTGTGTCAGCAAGCTTAAGGCTGCAGGGCTGTGTGTTACGGCACAGACATTTGATGTGTAGAATTGTGCCTGAGGTGAAGCAAGATGTCTGCCATCTCTCTCCGGAGTCTGCTGCTGATACGGTGAACTTAGTGATGTCGCCTCAAACCACCATATCAGGTGCACTGGGTTACAAGGAGGAGACTTACAGACTCATATTCCCCCTTCAATTTAAACTCTAAATTGGTCACACCTCCCACTTTTGCGGTGTGACCGATGGCACAGGGCTGGACACACTTTCTTAAAGTTGTGTGAAGAAGTAAGCAATTTGGCTGCATCAGGGGGATTTGAATCAGCCTGACCTACATGGGAGCTATGGTACATGTATGTACAGTATTATATGTAGTTGCGGTACATGCTGATGCTGCTATAATAATACAGTACTTTACTAAATGAGAAGATAACTCTTACATCTTAAAGTCTGCTACAGTCATCTCATAGCATTCATTAAGAGGGAAGATGCGCAAACACACAGACCTCTCACACAATGCAAACCATCTCAAGTTCAAATAAACCATAAGAAGGCATGAGAGATAATGGGGGGAAATGTGAAAAATGATTTGTCTGTAGGAGGAAAAAAAAAAGAATCATATCATGAAGTAAATAACTGAGGTAGAGGCACAAAGGAGGGAGCGGGAAGGTGGGGGAATAGCGGGAGGGAGAGGGTGGGGTGGGGTGGGCTGGGGCAGATGGGTAGGTGGGGTTGGGTGGGTTGGGTTGGGGGTGGAGGGGTGGTCTCAACCTCATGCAGTGTGGAAATGGTCCTGATCATGGCAGGGAGGCAGGAGCAGCAGCAGACATTTTGCTTTCCAGATTGAAAGCAAAACTTAAACTGAGGCATGGTTTACTTAACATCTGAAGAACGTAATAAATAAAACAAACTCCCCTCATCATAGCAATATCCACAGAGGACATAGTTATGATCAGAACCCCAGGTAAAGGTTGCTAAGTCATGCAGAATCGTTAACTTGCATACCTTGGCCCATTCTATTCATCCTTGTTGCACTTCAGAAAGAGAGGTAAGTAATCTACTGTAAGTAAGTTGTATTTACAGTCAATACACAACTAACAAATGACTACCAGTCTACCTTATGCTCACATATCGTCATTACAGCACTCGATTTATAGAATACATCTACGTTTCGAGATGTATTAAGGACTTTTCATCTACTCCTTAACAGCTCTGGAGTACGATTGTAACAAATCTGCATGCTTTTAGATGACGTCACAATTCAAAAATTACTTTATTCTCCCAAATCAAAAGTAAATAAATTTTTTTTAGGGGGAGAGAATAAGGAATAAACACCATGTATTGTCAAAATACTGAACCAAATTTGAAATAATCTTCTAATTGAGCAATAAAGAACAGGAAATAAAAGCCTGCTCAAAAGGGCTACCAACATGGACATGCAATAAAGCAGTACAGATGCACCATGATTAACAAAATATCAACACTGCTAATGAGGGATGAGTTTATGAGTATCAGCGTATCGGTAATGTCAAGCCAAATAAGCTTTATAATTATTATCAGCTACGGTAGTTAAAACCACAATACATTACGTCCATGATCCAGGTGTACTGATCATGTGCACAAATATCCAACACATAACAGTTATTTGCTCCACAAATACTACAGGTTAGACACAAAACAACTAAATATTAAGACAGGTACAACAAGTAGACCAAACAACATACTGAATGTGAGATTGTGGTTGAGGCCTTTTACTGTAATCTTCTTTCCAACCACAATGGCTGTTTCATCCAAACAAATGGGCTTACTGTTTACAGAAGAGTCTCGAGTCTTTGAGTCAAACAAATGAACCCGGTTTTCCACAAAAGTGAGTTTACCAATTTGCTTATGTCATGTTATGACTGCTGTGATGTGAGAGTGAAGACCACATGCAGATGATTATGAAAGAAACACACAAACAGGGCATGGACGCAGAGCACAAACACGTAATACACAGTAATCATCAGTGCATGTGTCATCACCATCTGCACACAAACACGCACACACCTATGACATACTGTACAGGTCAGGTATAAAACACTAAATCAGGCAGATTACAGGACGTGTGTGTGTGTGTGTGTGTGTGTGCGTGCATACTTCTGTTTTTCGCGGGCCTCCCGGGTCTTACTGCTGCGGTTCTGCCGGTTCGATGGCGGGATGGAGTGTACGGAGGAGCTCTTTTTGCTGGAGGAATGGGAGGAGTGGGAAGAGTGGGACAAGCTTGTCCGGGACTGGCCGGCATTGTGGTCGAACTGCATTAGGCAGAAGATCAAGTCGCTGGGCACCAGTTCGAACTCGTACGGGGGGTTTGTGATCACGTATCTGGCCGGTGAAACAAATGTTACAGAAGGTTAAACTCGGATACATCAGTGAAAGAATAGCATGTTCTGAGAAAGGTGTTTGCTTAGCACCTTCTTCACTAGAACCGTTAAAAATAAAATATGAAAGAAAGTTTTCACAGGCCTCTACATACATCCTTTCTGCTTCCATAGGAATTAAAATAGCAGCAGCCAGATGCTGCTAATAAAGTCGACTAGAATAAGTGAATATCGGCAAGTGTGACCACCTCTATAAAAGGTGTGTATTAACACAACAGCACAATCTCGCAGCAAATTCACCTCAAGGTCACAATGTGCAGTGAACAGAGAAAGAGCCACATCTTAAGACTCTACAGGCCTCAGTTAGCATGTTAAAAGTTCATGGCAGTACAATTAGAAAAAAGACTACAGGTTGTTTACAAGGGTTGCCAGGAGAAAGCCTCTCTAAAAAGAAAAGGGCGGCACAACTTGGGTTTGCAAAGTTGCATCTGAGCAAATCACAAGATTTCTGGAATAAAGTCCTTTGGACAGATGAGACCACAATTTGGCCAAAACGCACAACACCTCATTTGGCAAAAACCAAACAAAATATATCAGCACAAACACCTCATACCATACTGTCAAGCACAGTGATGGAGGGGTAGGCTGGTTACGCAGTCCACAGAATCTGGGCACCTTGCAGTCATTGAGTCGACCACAAATGCCTCTGTATACCAAAGTATTTAAGAGTCAAATTTAAGACGATCTATCTGACAAACAAAGCCTGGATGAACCACCAGTAAATCAGAAACAGGAAAGTATTGTGGTGTCGCCGTAGTCCAGTCCAAGTCCAGACCTCAACCCATCTGAGGTGCTGTGACTGGGCCTTGTGCATAAACAAATGCCTGCAAACCTCAATGAACCGAAGCAACGTGGTAAAGTAGAGTGGAATAAAAATTTCACCACAAGTGAGAAGCTGATAAAGTCATGCAGAAAAGTTCTGCTTCAGTTTATTGCCAACAAAGGTGGTGCTACTGTACAAGCTACTGTGTCATAGGGTGTACTTAATTTTCTGTCAGGAAAGCATAAAGCACCATAGAAACTTCTTTTTCACATAACATGTTAAATACACAGTATACTTTATACACACAGAGAAAGACAGCAAGAATAAAGAATAACCTCTGAGATTTTATAGCTATTTTTATTCTTTAACAACACTGTGTATTTTATAATCACACAGTATAGTATGTATTCAAATCAATGTGTGCATTATACTTCTGTCTTTAGCCTGTATTCCACTTGGACCTAAAAACACATCATATACATTCACTTTTCAAGGAGCAAAAGCAGATATTGTACCGTTTTGTACATTGGCTTGGTGAACTGAGATGAGCATCTCTTAATCTGTAGATTCCAAAACACAGCATGTTGTACGTCTTCAGCGCTTTGCAGAATAAATCCCCGTAGCAGCCGCCATCCTGATGAAGAACCGAACAAAGAAACCGTGAGCGTGTGTTAGGTCAGCCTGATGAGCTCCTTAAGTGGCAATAAATGTAATTGTTAAGTAGTGAAAATTCATGTGTTCTGCATCAGTTCTTTGTTTGCCAGTAAATACCAACTTTTGGCAATGCAGACTGTAAAAACTGGCAAGGTTGTAAAAAGGATGCCACAGTTCATCTGAGAACAGGAATACTTCAGCACTCATAGTTCAGAAGATTAAGAAAACCTGTACAAAACAAGGTTGGAACCAATTAAACTTGGTATTTCCTTAGTGGTGCTCATTGTTCTCTTCAAAGCCATCTTCCCTCTCCACCCACTAAGGTTTGCTTTGCGTAATCACTGTTCTTCACATCAGATTAAGGACCGTGAGCAGCGGAGGCGGCCACATGTGTGCTGCTGGGTAGTGCCAAAATCTGTCATCTGCGCTTAAAACGTCCACTTACCCCCAAGTCAGCAAACGGCCCATCGTAGAGGGCTAGCTGGGCGACGCGACACCGGTCTCTGTTGGCCAGAGTTTGCGGTGTGCTGTATCCTCCTCTGAGAGCGTTTTCCTCAGCCAACAGGGCCTCCAGCTCTGGCGTGGCCCCCCCTGTGACCAACGTCCGAATCAGCGTGAGGATATTATCATTGAAGTATGTCTGGGAAGAGGGAGAAGGTATATCTAAGTAAGTAAATGCCCTTAGAGTCACAAATAAAGAGGTGGCAGATGTGAAGATGCTGACATTTGTCACTTTGTTATGCAAAGAAAAGTGAATATTTGCTTTAATATTGTTCTTTTAAGCTTCACGCACAAATCACCAAGATGAATATTAAAAAAAATCATCGGGAAAACTCAACCACATACGTGACTAAATGCAACTATTTTTTTTTTTAAATTTTATCCACCCATCATCTTCCACTTATCTGGGGCAGCAGCCTAAGCAGAGAAACCCAGACCTCCTTCTCGCCAGTCACCTCTTCCAGGTTATTCGGGGAACATGAAGGCGTTCCGAGGCCAGACGAGAGATATAATCTCTCCAGCGTGTCCTGCGTATGCCCTCCTTCCAGTAGGACATGCCCGGAACACCTCACCCAGGAGGCATCCTAGTCAGTTGCCCGAAACACCTCAACTGAATCCTTCCAATGTGGAGGAGCAGCAGGTCTACTCTGAGCCCCTCTGGAATGACTGCACTCTTCACCCCGTCTCTAAGGGAGAGGCCGGACACCCTTCAGAGGAAAATCATTTCTGCTGCTTGCATCCACAAGCTCGTTCTTTTGGTCACTACCCAAAGCTCGTGACCTTAGGTGAGGGTATCGACGTACATCGACTGGTAAATTGACAGTTTTGATTTTACGCTCAGCTCTCTCTCTACTACGACAGATCAGTGCTGTGTCGTAGCCACTGGAATCAGCAGCACCCCACCTGCACTTTACACTGTGTGAGCAGAGCACCACTTTTCCCTCCTGAGTCACCTGACAGTTTGTCAGAATCACATCAAGGCAATCCGAAAGTCTTTCCATGGCCTCACCGAACTCCTCCTATATCCAAGTTTTTGCTTCAGCCACCACCTGAGCTGTGTTCCGCTTGGCCTGCCAGTACTCATCAGCTGCCTCCGAAGCCCCGCAGCTAACCAAGCCTGATAGGACCCCTTCTTCAGCTTGGTGGCTCCCTTCACCTGGTTCCACAATAACCTCTGTGCGGCAGGCTCAATAGTGGAGGTCATTCGGACTCAATGTCCTCAGCCTCCCTCGGAATGCTGTTGATGTTGTGGGAGTTGAAGATTGGATGGGGCCACACCCTCACCATACATTTAGGTGTGTCAGGCCTGTCCAGCATCCTCCTCTGCCGCCTGATTTAGCTCACCACCAGGTGGTGATCAGTTGACAGTTTGGCTCTTCTCTTCACCAGAGTGTTCAGAGCAGGCATCTCAAGCTTGCGGTCCACTTCCGGCCACGCCCCCTACTTCCGGCCGTGAATTGGCATTAAAAATATAGGCCCTTAAGTTCATTTTTTGACATTCCGCTCAACCCTCTTAATTGGAGGAGAAACTGCAATGTCAAAAAATTAACTTAAAGGGCTATTTGCACTATATTTTTAACACCAATTCACGGCCGGAAGTAGGGGGCGTGGCCGGAAACGGGCCGCAGGCCGCGAGTTTGAGATGCCTGGTCCAGAGCATACAACTGCAGCTCTGATGATACAATTACCAAATCAATCATGGACCTGCGAACTAGTTCCTCCCAATCACACCTTTTCAGGTCTCACTGTCTTTTTATTAGGTTGCGCTAAAATAGACATAAATCTATGAAATCTGAGAAGTACACGTTTGGTAACCATAGTACATGTGCGATCATTACATCAAATAAAACACAAGTACTTCCACAAAACCTTTTTCTTTTCTCTATGCACCATAAAAGGTCTGCTTTCCCTTTCAAAACAACTATTCGACTGTGATCTGCAAGTGTCAGGTTCTCCTGTCCTTCAAGCCGATCCAAGACCTGCTTTTGCTAAGAGTGAAGACAGCCGATGTCACTCGGCAGACGGGCCAGAGTGGCAGCGGCCCTCACTGGGCCCCTGACAGGCCTGCAGAGCCTCATGATGGATGAGCAGTGTCCATTAGCTGGCTTCACCTCTGACCAGTGCCAGACTATGGCTGACGCCTGCTATACTCCCTGCACAGCTCTGCTCCTCTAACCCCTTATTCACAGAGAGAACTGCTGGAATTAAGCCATCACAGCATCAAAGGGAAACAACACACTTGGACATCGGGAGAGAGAGAATTTGTTGTAGTAATTTTTCCCACCATTTCATCTTTTTTCTTACCTCTAGTGCAGCGATGACTAAAGACAAAACAGTGTTTCCTTGGCCCGACTTAAACTTTTATTTT
>VOQJ01011782.1:0-13325 GCA_015052665.1 Apistogramma diplotaenia | reverse complement strand
ACCTCCAGCAGAACCAGGCTCAGGGAGGGGGGGTCATCTGCTGAGGGGGGAGAGACAGGACAGAAGACATGCTGTGGAAGAGAGAGAGGGATTATTAATAAGTAATGATTAAATGCACAATAGGGTATAAACAGAGTAAAAAGAGGTGAATGAAAAGAAACACTCAGTGCATCATGGGAACCCCCCAGCAGGCTAGGCCTATAGCAGCATAACTAAGGGATGGTTCAGGGTCATCTAATCCAGCCCTAACTATAAGCTTTATCATAAAGTAAAGTTTTAAGCCTAATCTTAAAAACAGAGAGGGTGTCTGTCTCCCGAATCCAAACTGGGAGCTGGTTCCACAGAAGAGGGGCCTGAAAGCTGAAGGCTCCGCCTCCCATTCTACTATCTTCAAAATACTTAATTAGACTTATAAAATAACAGAATGATTATTGGATTTATTTTGGAAGGCAGAAACTCCTGCATAATTTTTTTTTCTGATTAAATCATCAAATTAAATAAATTAATTTTCTGGTTTTCAGTTGTTGTTTGCTACAACTTTATTTTGTTGAAGCGGGTAAATTCAGCTCGGTAAAACGATTTTTCACACACGGAGATCGCCAACAATGCCACAGTTATTTTGGTATGTTGTGCACGTCGTAATACGTGTCATTTTCAAAGAGGCTTACATGCTTAAATTCTCGCTTTCATGTTTGTGCCGTGTGAAGGAAAAAACGGACAACGGGATAAAAATACTGCAGAAGCTCGGAAAACATGAATTGTGTTTCAGGGAGCAGAATGATGGTGCACCATCTGAAAGCGTTTCGCTAATACTGTGTTTTGCATGTGCTTCGAGCCCATGTTTTTCTTTGTGACAGGATGCGCTTTACAATGCTGTGTGCTTCAGAGCCATTCTTCATCCCTCGTGCCGGAGAACGGCTTATTCTCTTATTGAAGACCTCTATGACTGACAGCATTACTGTCAGACATCGGCTGTCACTCTATATCTATTTCTGAGGCCGGTGCAATATCCCTTAAACCACAAAACAGTGGCGTCAACAAATAAGCAAATAGATGGTATAGATAGACGGACAGATGCATAGACATACCAAGAAAGGCCCACGATAGCGCCCCTGGAATTACAGTTGGAGAAGATTATTCCAGAGACATTATTTCCCTCAAGTCGTGGGCTTAAGTCAAATTTGGAAGAGAAATGAAATTGCCAGCAGTGAAAAACCAGACTAGGTAGGAGTTCATGAGTAGAGAAATAACATTTTCATTTGTTTCTGCCCCAGTGGGAGACGAGCAGCCTTTCAGTAAATAGAGACAGCTATGAGAAATGATTTTTTTGGTCGGTGGGATATTGTTTTAACGTGCACTTATCCATCTGCAATCTAGATGTCAGGCCCCAGGAATCCACAGAATGGCCATTCTACTGTTGTCTTTATGACACACAAGTGCCGGCCTCATCTCTCCTCCCAGTGTCTCTGTTAGTGTCCCATTTCCACTATAGATTCACTCTTATATGTGGTCTGTTTTTTTTTTTTTACAATAAAAAAAAGAAGCACCCTTTGTTAAGAACAACCAGCTGATGCTTCTCTTTGGAAATCTGACTTTTTATATTGAGTTTTGCTGTGAATTGAAATGAAAAATTCAAGCCTGGCTTCATTGTCGCCTCTCTGTGCCCAACCTGGATGTTGTGAGCGAAGCATCAGTGTTGTTATTTTTCCACTGCAACAATAATAATAATAAAAAAAAAAGACTGGCAAAAAAGCACTGGTTTGAGTAGATTTTTCCCCGCACTGCACCGTGTTCCTCTTTGTTTGTGTTTTGTAGTCCGGTGTGCCCGAGGCTACAACATTTCACAATCTACTCTCCCTTTGTTTGCGAGTTCTTCTTAACTTGTCACATCCGTTTACTCTGCGTGTCCTTATTTTGACAAGCATTTCTTTTCATAACTGCAGTAATTTCTTGCAGTTGAGACAACAGTGTAGATGCACTTGGATAAATGGCCGCGCTGTGTCATCTAGGTTAAGTGCAATCTTGTTTCTAAGAGATTTTCAGGGGATTATTGTGGGATTACTTTCACTTTGATAAACTGCAGCTGTCAGCTTGTGTTAGATGTCCTATCAGTGAGTATGTTTCTGTATGCTGTGACTCGCTATTGTAGTTATTTATATGGTGTATTACAATCTATGATTAATTTGCAGAAGAAAGGCTTTGATCCACAGCTGTCGGCAGTGATATACTCCCAGGTGATTGCATCTACTTCCTGTCATCCACTATCAGCAGCACATAAAGCACTTGTCACATGGCACATTCTGATTATTATTGATATTGAAACTGGAACTGAATAAATGTGTGCAGTAATAAGATTAGGGTTTCCCAAGAGGCACGTGTCCCCTGCTGCATTTGTTCCTGTGGATGTTCGCCTTGTTTTTCATACAGGAAAATTCCCATTTCTGACTACATACTGCAAAATTAATGTGGTTGGCCACAGTGAATGGAACAACAGTGGTCTAACTGTGAAGCACAGATGAAATTGCATTTGAGCTTTTTATTGAAAATGTTTTGCATAATCATAATTTTGCTCCACTTTGCATTTCCTCTGCGTATCTGTCAATCCTGCCGTGACACATTGCAGAGCGATGCCCTCAAGAGCCTGATTTCTGCTCCACTAACAGATTTGCCTCCATATTATTTTCCAGATAAACTACCGTGATTACAAAATAGTTTAAGGACCAGGAGCAGTTTCTTGATTTTTGTAACGCTCCATAAATCTTATGATCATTTGTTTTGTGTAAACATGTGAAATATATCATGTTCCATAGCCAGTGAAAACGTAAACAGCATGCATGCACAGTTTACCTGTCTGAGAGTGCAGGTGGTTGCTGTGTACGGGTGTAAAATCTCTGGTAAACTAATTAGACAATCTGGCTCTGACTTGTTCAGAAGGAGTCACATCAGATATGTTTGGGTAGCAGTGAGGTTAGAGGCCAGTGAATGGGCACATAGTACAGGGGATTGGATGGGATTAACCTCGGCCTGCCCCTTTGGCCTCAGGCCCAGGCGGCCCAGGAAGAGTGGAATTAGCCAAGCCAGGCAGGGCCATCTGATTCCAAGCCCTCATCCAATTACTGCCTTATCTCTTGGCCAAATGAGATCAATGCATGGAGGGCCAGGAGACCTGGCAGCCTGGTGAAGGTGCGATAATCAGTAGTAGGGAGCATGGCACTTAACTCCCCTGTGTCCCTGAAAGAGCCAGAGCATGTGTTAGGAGCACCATTCACTACCATTAGTTCTTGGTGCCTGCTGGTGCCTGACCTACACTTTGCATAAGGACAACCTGGTGTAGTGCATTTAGGCATCTTGGCTTTTTGTGTTCAAGTGCTGCACTTAGGGAGGTGAATGATGTGCATAATTACAGTTTTGCCTCTTATCCTTGGTGAATCTACTCTGCAGATTACACTGGCTAAAAGGTGGTGTTGGAGAGGAGGGGAAAAAAAGGAATAATTGCTTTTTATATGTATTGCATTAAAAAAGGCACTTTTAAACATTTTACCCTGGAAAGCTAATAAAGTCCACTGTTATTTCTGCTGTCAATTAGTTTGAAAAACAAATGTTTGACATTTGGTGGTGTAATTATTCAAATAATTAACCTGTTCGTCTAATTTTTCTCTCCACCAGCATTTCTTGAAATGGTTGTGTTCAGCTGAATGAGACTCTCACGTTAAAAGGAAGACTTCACTTCAGTAGAATGTTTTTCTCTATGTAAATTTTTTATGTTCTGTTTGTATCTATTTCTAGACTTCAAACATTACAGTAAAAATGTAACAAATCTAAGCTTTTTCATCCTCTTTTTACATGATATCTCTACAACAATAAGCAGCTGTACATGGAAACGCTGATTCTTTTTAAATATATCATCAAAATGAAAGTTTTGGCTGAGTCTTTATATGATCTGAGGCTCTTTATATTTATTTCTGGTACTTTTGCCATGCTAGTGATTGTATTGCACCACTGGTGTGTCCCATAGCCATCTGGAGGACCATTCTGTGCCCACAATATGGCTGGTGAGGGAGCCATTCTGGTGAATTTATGTTTGACTGTTTCTTCTTATGCTCGTGTTCTGGGCACACGTATCCATTGGAGAGCAATAGGTAGCTCTGAAAAAGTGCCTGTCCTCAGCTGTGGCCCTGCGATTGTACATCTGTATCTACCCCGCAGACCTCCCCCCTCCCACCTGTCCCTGACTGCTCCTGCTCTCTTCAGCCCAGTTAAATTAAAGTCCTCTTAAATTCACCGCAGCAGGCCAGCCGCAGAGGGAAAGCTGGCATCACAGGGGCCCTCTGACAATCAGCACCCGGCTAGAAAGCACTAATGAGCGCTGGGAGGGGAGGAGACAGACAGTGTTGGCGGCTTGCATAAAGACAGCAGCAGTGGTGGGAAGAATTGGAGGGGGTCTGAGGGAGGGAGGCAGTGGGCTGGCATGTTGCTGGGATGGGTCCGGCACAGCACTGACTAGATTAGCTTCCAGGGGGCAGAGCTGCAGTCAGTTTTGGAAAATATCACAGCCCATTAGTTAGGAGCAATGAAATGGAGTCAACTTCTGGGACTCCATTAGGCACGCTGCGCTTAGGCAGACAGCGTCCCTTGGTGTGATGTTGCTATTCTGGAAGGATTGAGCACAGAGATATAATTGGACTGGGGAAATCAAGCAAGTTTCAGTAGTCCTGGTGGGGCTCTCAGACAGAAAATGAGAACACAGGCCTTTGTATTTTCTCTCCCTGTTAGCTTTACAGGGTTTTGAAAAACAGGAGTGAAAAGGCAGCCAGTGTTCTTGGCTTTTTCTTTTTCTTCCTCTCCCTCTGTCCTCCACTCTGCAGCAGTCTCTCTCAGCCTGCCCCCTCCTTCTGGTTTGCTTATTGGATTTTGCCATCTGCTTTAAATTCATTTTTTTCTTTATTTGTGGCTCCAGCTCTGGCTAACTCTAAGCTAAACAATATGCATTTATTCATCCGTGCTTTTCTCTAAGCATTGATGAGGCTGAGGATTGTGCTTGATAATAAACATGGTTTAGTCTAACACAGGCTGCTTGCTAAGCCCCACAAGGCTGTTTACCGCAGATCAGTGCCAGCTAACTCCATTAGTTTGGAATATACGAAAGCATCCGTGAAAGCGCTGCCCGAGCAGTATACCGTATTCCCTTCTCCCCTGATGTGACCTCCTTCCAGCAATGATGTCTGGATAGCTAGCTGACATTTTGGTTCTTTAGGCAGAACTCAGATGTAGATAGAGCAGACAGGCCTCAGTGCTTCAGGTAATTGATGTGCAGTTTTTAGCACCATCCTGGGAGATTTCCATCCCTCCAATTTCTAGTGGGCATGCATCACTTGGTTTGCCCAGAACGCCTGATAAACTCTGTCCTAAATAAAGGACATTTTGCCAATTCTCCAAGTTAATATACTTCACAGTCGCAGTCCATCATGTTGTTCTCATGCCATCAGTTTAGTGGTGGCTGAGTAATTAAATTGAGTCTGATGGTGTACTACTGTTTGCTGCTTTATCAGTACGTGTTGCTTTTTAAGCGTCATGTCAGTAGCATCAATGCTTTAAGGACAAGGTAACCTGATGTTGAACAAATATAGAATATCACTATTAAGCTATTAAGCAGATTCTGTCTTACCCAGTTTTTTCAAGAGATTGGTAAGCGATCACTCAGGATCTATCCCGTTAGTCTAATTGGTTTTGTGAAAGCTTGATGAGTGCAATTAGATTAGAAGGTCACGGGGATATAGTCATTAAAACAAGGGTTAATTCCAGCAATTTATGTTATTCGTCTTTTATTGTTGAGGAGCTAAAAGATGATAATATATGATTGACTGCAGCACTGCTCGACAGAAGGACTGTGCTGCATATTTTTGCCTCAGCTCTTTGTCCGTTCTGTTCATAGAATTATGTGCCCATAGCAGAGGAGTGTTGACATTTGTCCACCTCTTGGGAACACATCACTGTGAATGTTATCAGCACCTTAAAGACAGCCCTCAGCCCTCATACATCCCCAGTAGGTGCTTTCAGCCCCTACCTCAAAGGGCACACCCCACCTCAACCTTCCACCCCTGACCTGTCTGGCAGGCTAAAGAAAGAGCACCTGACAGCTTCTTTGATGGTTGGGGAGGGTTGTAAAGAATAGGTGAAATGGAGGGTAAAAAGGGTGCTCGCGATTTGAAATGTCTGCTCTGAGATCTAATCAGGTTACAGTGGCTGTGCCCCTTTTTAAAGTACCAACGTGACATTACTCCTACCAGGCTCTCTGGAGTCCAGATCTCACTTCTTATGTCAGCCCCCTTCTCCCTGAATGAGTAACCCTCTGGAACACATCATCCACCTCAGTCCAAGCTCTGGATTTATTCCCCCCCACCACCACCACCCCAAAAGCCGCCTTGACAGGTTTGTTATCTGTTCACCCGGTCGGCAAGCCCTGGAGAGTCGCAGCACTGGCAGTTAGGAAAGGGGAATGCTACAGGAGAAGCAGGGCAAGTAAATGTCAAGTGAACCGCCAGAGATGGATATTATAGCTTGTGGGGACCACAGGGAAAGTGAGAGCGGCTGGAAGGAGGAGGTAGAGACAGCCGGCCTTTCTCATACGTTTTACTGTCGACCTCTGTAGATAGCAGTCCTTTCTGCAGTCTTCACACACTGTGAATATTTCACCACAAATAAGGTGATAACAAATGATGATTATCACAAAAAATCTTAGAGGGATGGATGGTGGATGTTGTTTTCTTCTGTAAACTGCAAACAGCTAATTAGTTTAAGTTAATGGCTGCTCCACAGTAGAGTAAAAATAAGATGACAGCCTCCTTATGACCTGGAAAAATCAATGCTCACCGGATGATTGCATTGAACTTCACTTACCACCACCTACTGCAGCCACCTTCTGTGGTGGGAGGGGACTTACCTCCAGACAGCCGCAGCCCAACTCAGACTGGCTGCAACCACTCTCAGACTGATTGGCAAATCTCTGCAAATAATCACCATCTAATTTATGAACACAAACAGATTATTCACACATTGCAACTCAGTCCGAGCCAGTCTGTGACCATGAACTCATCTGTAGTGCATCTCTTTGCAGTGGAGGATTTTTATCATTCTAGATATATAAAAACAAGGTTGCTGAAGAACTATGACAATATATGACCATCTAATGACTGTGAGTGGTTGCAGGCCTGGTGCATTGAGATTGCACATTCACTGCGAGCATTCACAATCATTTGGTCCACGACGTGGTCTCCAAACACCGTTTTCCTTAGTGTGACTGCTGCATAAAATGCTAAGAACAGGCACATACAGTAAGAGAAAGGCATGGTACTATGTTCCTGAATAGTACTCTGTGGATAATGGTGATTATCAAGGAGCTAATTAAGAGCCAAATGGCTGTTTTAGGTCATGTGTGATGGTCAGCATACCTGCGTGTTATCTTAGTAAAGCTGTAGAGACTCAGCAAACATTTTGCCCTTGAATAACATCAGCTGGAGGTCTTCTGTTGACATCCGGTCATGGCTGAAAAATAATTGACTTCTTGGATGTCACCAGGATGTCTGGATGTTCACTGTGCACTAAATGAGACACATCTCTTCACAGCCATTCATCAGCCGCAAGATGGATGCATTTAATTCCTGATCTATGTCACTTTGTAAGAGACTGACTAGATCTCTATTTTACATGGAAACAGCATCAGCCTAACTACGGTTCAGCTTCTGCCATCACACCGTGACCAGTTCTGACCAGAGGGAAGATGTTAGGCTTTCAGAAATTCTGTTCCTATGACGCACATCCCCTTCAACTACCCAAACTTGATTTCATAATTAAAACCAGAACTCGTTCTCTAAAGCAGCTAGTCTGAAAAATAGTCTCACATGCAGAATGACATTGATAATCAGTTTAGCTCCAGACATCCAATGCACAGACAGCAGTCTTATTTCACGAGTGTGGAATCAGAAGCTTCTGTGTGGGCGTTGTGCTGCTCTGAGACGCCAAGATTTTGTATTATAAAAAGTAGCTGCGAAGATGTACTTTCAGTCAAATATATATAAAAACTGGAAAACTGAGCTACTAGTTGTTTTGATGTCATTCTGGATGTTAGCTTCCACGTTTACGTAAGCCCTTTCACTGGAGTTACATATGTAGCAGCATTTCAACTGTTTCCTATCCTCATCTCTTGGCCACTTTTGCCACTCCAGGAGCTCAGTCAGTAAGTCCTGGTTCCTCCACACCTGGTCCAGCCCCTGTTGATCCGGCACATGTCCAAGCCAGTATGTGTCTCTTCGTCATGTTCTGGGGTAGCCTTTATCAACGGAGTCAACAAACCCTATTAATCCTCCACATTGGCCGTGTTTACGTACCTGTAATACTGCACTTATTTCCCTCCTCAATGCTGTGCCATTTGGGACATTTTGCAGTACAATTTAAGGTGTTTTGTATTATCAGTACGGCCTTTTTGGTGTATTTAATGCCTTGTTATTAAATCTGTCTGCTTAATTCCCAAATACCATTGTTGTTACCATGTAATCTTGTATAGAACAATCCTCGGTTATATTTTAAGCGTACCTTTCCTCTACAACGTGGATCAGATTCTTTTCTTAACTCACTAATAGGACTTGTCACAGTCTTTTCAGCTGTTGAACTTCTTCCAGTGTCTTTTCTGGTATTCTGCTGCCTGATCACCTGAACTGATCTCAGGCCTCGGCCTCGTATTTTCCTGCGTATGCTTGTGCTGAGTTTGTTTTATTCTGCATATTCCCGCATTTAATCTTTAACTGTTACTGTTCTGATCCTTCCATGCTCAAAGAGGAGAATAGGATCTAAATTGTGCTATAATTTCTCTGGCCTTAATTGCATGGCTCCAGTGTAAGCTTTGCTGCTCTCACCAATCCTTTTAAAACTACTTAAATGTTCCGCTTGGATGTGGATTAGTGGATAATGGGCCCAGCAGCAGGCCAGGTACAAGCTACTGAAGTGTTCCTGAGATAGCCTTGGCGGGCCCTTGGGGTAGAGGGGGAGGGTTCATTGTTGGTGTGACAGTTTGGCTGAGTGGATTACATGCAGTTTAGGGACTGTATTGGATTGGGGCTGTGCCCAATTATCCTTTTGGATTGGCTTGCAAGTGAGTAACCTCCTATCCCAATTTCCAGTGCACCAGGTGAAGCCTATAGGATCCTGCTGCTACACATTCTCAGAAACCATTAAGCCAGTGAGCCCAAACATAAAGTAGTCATGTTCACAGCACGATTTGATGGCAAAAAGTCTCATCACTGCTATACTTCCTCTCTAAACTACAAACACCATCATAGATTCATTGGGTGGAAACTCCTCTTCCCACCTATCACTATATTTTGCTCATAGAATACTTTGCCCTCAGCATTTGGCCTGCACAGAACTGACAGTATATTTAAATGTTTAAAATGGGAAGTCTGCTACCTTTGCTAATGAAAATTAGCAAAGGTAGCATTACAATCACACGGAAACAAACCTATCATTAGGTTAATCGTGAGCTGGGCTTGAGAATTCAGCTTTTACTACAAGTCATGCACATACTCAGAGTCACGGCACATCATGATGGTTTCTGACTTCGTTACAACTGGGAAACTTTATAATATCTGATATATTCAAATTAGCTTCATCGGATAACGTTTTAATAACAGTTATGGCAGCCACATATCAGCCAACTGCCATTAAATGTCTTGAATGGTCTTACTGTGTTTTGTCAGTGCATAATAGTTGCAGTCTTAACAAATGTGTAGTTAAATGACCACCTTGATGACACGATGGCTCATGAACCTATAAGATGGGATTGTTTCCTATTTCTAACGTCCTGCCCAGAAACTGGACTGGTTGAGGCGGCGATGGTAAGATCCAGGTTCTGAACCCATATTTGACAGTTAACAGACAGGATCTCGTTATAATCTGTTTCTACTAAAAACAAATGTGGACACACTACGGTATATTTATGAAATTGAGATCAGAAAGTGAAACATATGGAAGGGGGAGGGGTGTACAAGGAACCAAATTAACAAGGTTAGCGTGCAGCATCTTCCACACAGATTACACTGCTGGCAGGCTGGAAAGGCATCAGTGGAAATGTTTCCATTTACTGAGAGAACACTGAGGCTTTCCTTGGTTTGCCTCTTATTTCAAACACTTCTCAGGGTTGACGTGTAATCCAGTCAGGGTCACCAGGTGGAGTGAACCCAGACTCTGCCTGCATGCTTCTTCAAAACATTCTGATGCATATTCAGTTCTGTAAGAAAACCTCTGCTTATTTCTTTGCCTTGAACTTTTCACACCATAAACGTTGAAATACATTATCTAAATGTTCCTGTTTGTGTGATGTTGCTGAGAGTTCGTCCAGTTTCACATGTTGTTTTGGGAAAAGTATATGCATCCTCCCCCCTCTGCTCGGGTAATGGATACCTAATAGTTTACAGTCAGTAATTTGAAGCGTGTGCCGCGGTGCATGTTTGCATTAAAGAATATTTGCCATGCATTCTTTCTGAGATGTAAAATTGACTCTTGTCCGTTCCTGACTGCAGCAGAGCCTCACAGGGACGTCTTTGTTCCTTTCTGGATCTGGTCTAAAATCTGTGAAATGGACGATTAATAAGACAAATAAAGTGTTAACACGGCCGCAGAAGACATGTTTGATTTGATTGTGGATCATGTTTGTTTTTGGTCACAAAAACGAAATCTACTTATAATGAATATCAAAAAAATTGTTTTAATTTACATAATCTTACTTCAAAAGAACTTGCCTTTGTGGACTATATTTTATTGCTAATACAATTATTATTTTCTACCAGCAGAAGAGCTCTCAGAACTTGCTGTCATTCTCTTTTCTTTTTTACTTTTTCTTGGAGACTGCAAGTGGATAACAGCAGTCCTCTGGCAGTGCTCATCTGATTCCATCAGGAAGAGGAAAAGCAGCACTGCCTCTTGGGAATACTGTGCCTGAAAATGGTAATTTGCCAGCTCTAGCAAATCCTGGGAGAGCAGGGAAGATGAAGAGTAGACAGATTTCACTTGCTTTATTTATTAAATTTGATAACCGGTACAGGCCTCTAGAGAGGCAGAAACATTCTGCTCCATGTCATTTAGAAGGAGGGAGAGAATATGGTGGAGATCTGTCTGAGACCTCCCAATCATTCAGCCAGTATTACATTAGGCATTACTGGGTCTACAGCCACATTCATTTGCGTGATGCTGCTCTCTGTCAAAGTGAAAATACCCTTTTAAAAGGCCCAGCATTTGGTCCTTTGTAAACGTGGTGGCCTTATTCTGGCTTCTTTGACTCTACCTCACTGATGTTACTGTGGAACTCAGATCTTTCACTGAGGATTTGAGTTCAAGAAATTCAAGATTTGTTTTTCTAAGCGGTTTGACAGGTGGAACTGACTCCACAGTTTTAATCGATTTATTTTGATAGACCAAAATAATTGTTCCCGTACTTGTTTTCTGTGAGATTTTGTTCATCACTGCTGAAGATGCCTCGGGCTGGCATTATGGTAAAGAGGAAGTAAGCTAATTGATTAGCTGACAAGCAATGTTTGGTGTGAGGCTCGCAAGGAGACTAGCTCACATCTTTGCTTCCCCGGGCTATTATTTAATACAACTGTGTTGTTCTCAGCTTCTTCCCTTTGTCCAGGAAAACTCACTGCCCTCTCAGTCCTCAGAAAGCTCCTCAGGGACACTTCACACAACTCAGAGGGGAGGGGGGAAGAGACGAACATAGCCACAAAGCCGTACTTGAGAGGTATCACTTTGCAATCTGCCCGTCTCCCAGCTCTGGCGTCTCATTTGTTCTGTGTGCTGATGTGCGTCAGGGCTTCAGGGCAAGGTGATAGTCTCAAGGGACAAGCTGCAAAGGAAAGTTACCTGAGGAGATAAGACAGTAAAGCGAGAAGGGGGGGCGGGGGGGATCCTTTTTCTGCACTGTGGATCTTTGTGTTCCTGCAAAAGACTCCCCCTGCATGCAGTTCTGCTGCAGAAACGTGACTGCAGAGCCAGAGGCCCTTGAATGGGTTGGCTTTGAATGGCTGGGGCCTTTGAATGTGCTCTGCCTGAATGAGAGGTCTTTGACAAGATTGTGATTCTTCTGTGCTGCTCTGCTGTTATCAGCACTGCTGCTCTATCTGCTGCTCATTGCCAGTATTCTCTGATGGTGCTTGTTAATGTTCATGTTTGAGATACTTATTCCAAAGTGTTGCACCTGAAAAGGATTTTGTTTGCCAGCCGCCAAAGATTCTAGATCACCTCGTGATTCACAGAATATCTCGCTGTACATGCGTGAGGACACATGTGCTACAACTGTGAGCACAGCGTGTGATTGACCACACGTCCAAGCAGCGGTAATTTTTAATCCCTCCTGCAAAATTCCTGAGCCTCGTAATTCTTCAAATTATAGAAGCTCATATAGTTTTTTTTTTTTTGTAATTAACAAATCACAATTTAATCCACAGTGCATGACAATTCAATTTGTTGATTGCCCCTCTCCTACCCACCCCCGTCTCTCCATCTATTTGGGAGTGAAAAGGAAAGAAAAATAATCTAGTTGAATGTATTAATTCAACATGATGAATCCTGTATTCAAGTCAGTGGAGTGAATAATTAAAATTAGCTGATAAAACTTTCAGCAGAATTACTTTGCCGAAATTGCTGAACAGATGTGTCATTTTAATGAAAATCCACAGCCAAGCTCCTTTCCCCTTCCCCTCTGTTGGATAAAAATATTATTCCCATGGCACATTCTTAATTTGGTGGTAAATACACTCACAGCCATCTCCGGAAGGGTGGGCGGGAGCGGGCTGAGAGCGAGAAAGAGCAACTTGTCACACTTAGTAACTTGATTTCTCCCCCTGCATGCAGTAACAGCAATCTACAGTAATTCACAGCACTCCATTGTTGCAGCAAGTCCCAAGGAGGACTTATTAAAATGCAATAATCTCCCTATTTAAACAGAAACAATAACCATTAGAATTCCCGCAGATCTAAAACAGAGCGTAAGCCCCCATCTGCTGTGAATGATTAGAGTCTTGACGAGGGAATTTAATTTGCAACATTCAAAGATGGGAATCTGAGCAGATCTCTCCTCCGAGACTCTCACCCTCATACTCATTTGCCTCTCGCTTTATTTGTCTTTTTAATTATTTATTTAGCTGCCACTAAAGTTGCTCCAGAGAGGGGCCATTGGATGCACCCAGGCTACATAACAATGTACTTTAGTGCTGCAGCCCTTTGTAAAGCTTTCGTCCTGCTGTGTGTGTGTGTGTGTGTGTGTATATATATATATA
>VOQJ01011779.1:18622-37913 GCA_015052665.1 Apistogramma diplotaenia | reverse complement strand
ATAAAGTCTCCCCTTCCCCCCCCCCCCCCCCCCCACGTCTAATTTCTTTATTTCTTTCTCCTCATTCAGTCACCCTCCTCATCTACAACCAAGTGTGTTTGCACTGCACCTTCTCTGAGTTTGGCTCTGTGTATCTCTCTCTCCAAGTCATCCCTTAACTCCTCATTTGTTCTGATGCTCTCTTCCAGCTTCTGCCTGAGAAGCTGCACTGCTGTCAGCTCCAACTGCAGAGCATGGAGACGCTGGGTACTGCAAATAATCAAATAAGTATATTAGTGCAATGCATTTTTTTCCCCTTTTTTTTCTGCATAAAGCAAGTATTGCACATCACTACCTGTCCTGCTCCTTCACAGTCTTGACCAGGCTGGAATAGAGCTGTTGTTCAGCTCTCAGGGCTCTGTTCAGAGCATCATGTTCCTGTTGCAAAGCTGTGAGGTTGGGCAAGGACTGAGGACAGAACAGAAACGATCTTAAAGACAAAGCAGTGAGAATAACGTTTTGTTTTAAAAAAAGAAAAGAAGAAAGTCATTTTTACTTTCTGCTGGCTGTCTCCACCTATCATGGTACGCTCCCTCTGAGGAAGCACGGGCAGGGAGCTTTCCATTCCAGAGACGATGACATGATCCTGGGTGTGATCAGGCCGAGCGTCACCTCTCTGACTGAGGCGCTGCTGGAGAACCTGCTCAAAGTCAAAAGTAAACATCAGAAGAAAAGCTCCTTTACTCAGTGACACAACCTTAATGCTGTGTGGGATCCTTACACTGATAATCTCATCCTTGGTCTTTAGAGTTGCAGTCAGTGACTCAATATTAGCGGCCTGACCTTCACTGTGACCCTCCAGCTCAGACAGCGTTGACTGAAGCTCAGCCAATGAAATCTAGATATTAGGATGTAGGGCATTATAATTAATGCTTTAAGGAATTATATCCTGTTAATAGATTAATACAATGTTTCTAACTCACAGACCTTCAGTTCATTTTCCCTTTTCAGTGCTTTGTTCAGTGCTTCTGTCTTCTGTGCCAGCTCCTTCTTCAGGATGACCACAGTTTTCTTGGAGAGGGGATTGTTCTCCTGGTTATCCTCGCTGTTCCTCCTGGACAGCTCAGCTTCAGCACAGACAAAACAGAGTCAAATGTAGCACCTACATGCTGTCCATCTTTAAATGTCCAGTCCGAGAGCTTTACAGGTCGAAATCCCTTACCTTCCCTCTCCTCCAACTTCTCTTGCATGATCTGAATAGTTTGTCTGAGCTCCAACACTTGATCTGGCTCTCCTTTCTGCCTCATCTCTGACAGAAAATGGTCTCTCTCCTGACCACGCTGGAGAAGCTTCTGCCAATTATAAAGATGTCAAGTTAGCACATACTCAGGTCATATTTTAAACTTTTTCAAAATAGGGCAGAGAATTCAAGGACAGAAGGTGTTATACTCTTTGAGTTTTGACTTCCTCTATTTGTTAAGACAACCACATTTTACAACTGAATGGCCGTGTTGTATCCCACAGGATCTTACGTTAATGAGGCTGTCTTTTTCAGCGAGGAGGGCTTTGAGCTGTGCGGTCTCTAAATAGCTCTCCTGGGCTGTTGAGGAGCTTTGCTTCTCAGCAGTGGCAAACTCCTGCTGCCTGTCAGAGAGCTGCTTCTTTAGTTCCTGAATCTCCTGAGCGCGCTCCGACAACATGCGGTTGTAGTGCTCAGCAGACTCCTGGGGACGACAAAGAGTCAAAGCAACAGGTGTTAGTGATGCTCGCCTACATTCTGTGTTGCTACAAAGTTTCTCTGTTGTCTTAATTAAACGCTGACCTTGAGAAGTTGGTCTTTGCTGCTAATTGTAGCCAGCAGTCCTTCTACAGCACTCTCATTGTCAGCAACCAGTCTTTCCCTGGCCTTCACAGCCTCAGCCAACATGGCTTCTGTGACCTTTAGCCTTTGGCCCATCTGCTCAGCCAGATCACGTGCATGGCTCTGTGACTGGTTCAGCAATGATTCAGCCATTTGCTACAAGCAAAGGTTGTCAAAGTTAGAGAGGGGAAAAATCAGCACTGAAGCATAAATGACATGAGAATAGTGAAAATTATAAGAAACATGGCTAAATGGACAGTAGAGCTTATGTCACAGGGACTATTTGTCAACCAACCTCCATATCCTTTGTCTTGCCCTCCAGGGAGAGCTGTAGCTGGCTGATGATGGAGTCCTTCTCCCTCAGTGATCTGTTCAGGTTATCCTCCACATCTTGCTTGGCTCTTTGTAGGTTCTTTAGGGTGCTTGCAAGATGCTGCAGCTCTGCATCCTTCTCCTTAATCAGACCATCAAAATTCTGGAAAGAGAAGTATGCAGGCATATGCATAAGACAGACACACAGCTGCTTAATGTAAAAGCGTGCAATTTCTGATACTTACATTGATAGTTTCTTCATTATGAGACAGCAAGTTGTTGAGTCTTTCTAGGTCTCTTTCCTTTTCCCTTAGTGACAGCTGCAGGTGGTGAATCTCATTGTCTTTTTCTTCAATAGCAGCAAATTTCTCATCTAGTGCTTTCTGTAAGACAACAAATGTGTCAGAAACTGGCCACGGTCACCATGGTTGAAAGATTGCACTGAAGGAACACCCACCTCCAGAGCCTTCTCCTTTTCTTTCAGCCTTTGACGCAGTTTGGAAAGAATACTGTCGTTACCTCCTGGACTTTTGCTCCGCTCAAAGTCTCTAACCATGTTTATGTACTCCTGATAGACATAAAAAAAATGTTACTACGAACAGTTGGATGTCACATTGAAGCACCAACCCTGCTAGTTTTCATTGCATGCCTACAAGCCAACTGCTAGCTTTTACTGCTGTTTTGTGGGTCTCATCAGCTCTATGTTATACCGTGTGTGTGTGAAGCAGAGCAGACACACTCAGTGAAACAGAGAGCAGAGGAGAGCAGTAAAACATTTACAAACATTTGCACCTATATTTGTTGATCTTTCGACATATGCTCAGTATTGATGTGTCACCTGTAGCTGCTGCTCTTTATCAGCCAAGGTGGATGTGAGTCGCTGGATGGTGACCTCGTGGGCCTGCAGCTTTCTTTTGGTTTGGTCCAGCAGCTCCTGGTACTGCTGCTCCAGAGCACCCTCCCTTTCTCCGATCTCCCCGCTCAGCTTTTTGAGCTGATTGTTGAGATCCTGGTGGAGGCAATGATAATAACGCCACAGGAAAGCCAATATTTAAACAGAGACCGACAAAAAAAAGGATAAAAGGGGATTTAGAATGCCCAACTATTTTGCTGTGGATAATGCAATAAAGTCTTTTGGCTATATTCACTAAACAGCCCCTGTCCTCCTGTTATCTTACATTCAGCGCTTTGTCTCCTTTCTTCTTCTGTTGTTGCAGGTCCTCCAGTTCCACCTCGAGCTGATCCTTTGCCTGCTGCATGTCAGCCAGCTCTTGCTCCTTCCTATCCAGTGCACGCTGTAGTTTTTGGGCTTCAAGCACTTTGGCGTGGTGTTCCCCCTGGAGTTGGGCCAACTCTGTTTGCTTTTCCATTAATAGGTTTTGGTGTTCCTCTGCTCCCTGAAGGAAAAAAAGAAAAAAACAATCACTGACTTTTATCTATCTTTTAACATTCTGTAGAATATAAATGTACAGGCACATCTGATGCAAGGAGCCACATTCTGGTAGCATTATGATGAGGGATGTCTCTATATAGTTTGGTTCTATATAAACATTGTATATAACATACCTGGTATTTCTGCAATTGGGCTTTATGTGCTGCCTCTCTGGCTTTGGCCAAAGCATCATCTCTGTCCTCAATCTCATGACACAGCTCAGCAATCTGTGCAAGACCAAGACAGCTATAGTGGGCTTGAAGCGTTGCATGATGCATTGGGGTGATCCAATGCCAATAATAATCCAAGTATAAAACTGACTCTGTTAATTAATATCTTACCTCTTTTTCCTTTTCCCTGAGGACCTGAGTGAGTCCCTGGATAGTTTTATCTCGCTTTAGAGCATTTTTCTTCTCAGAGTTTAGTTCATTCTCCTGCTCTTCCAACTTCACTGTCAGGGTCTGTTTACATCAAGAAGTTGGTGATTTCATACAAAGTAATATACAAATACAATTTGGGAATATTTTAATAGAGGAACATCTCATCTCCGTGTACCTTGTTCTGACTGTTGGAATCCTGCAGGGATTTTGCCAGATTCTCATTGGTGTTTTTAACCAGGTTCAGCTCCTCCGTCAGCAGTTTATTGATCGATTCCAACTGATTAACGTCACTCTTCTTCTCAGCAAATCCAGGGAACACACAAACAACAAACAGGAGAAATTAATTATAGAAGTATGTGTATCAACAAAGCTGCGGGGCACAGGTCATTATTGGTGCTACAGCGGTTTGCCTTGGTGGCATTACTGAAAGGAACTACCTTCACTCTGACAGGAGTGTATTCATCATCAAATTCCTCTGAAAGGTCATGCAGAGACTTCAGTTCTGCCTCTCTGTGTCTGCGCTTGCCTCGGGTGCTGAGAGAGCCAGCATTTAACCTCTTCAGGACAGGGATGTGACTTCCTGCCGGGGCCGACACCTGCTGCTTTGAGATGCAGCGCAAGAGCTGGATCAGGTCACTGATCACTGAAGGCTGGTTTGAGGCTCTTTGGAGTAGTGCTCTGGCCTGAGCCTTTCCACCTGAGTCATCAGTGGTACCATATCCAGCAAAAAACACCCTGGCCTCTCGGAGTTTTCGTTTGAGTGGAGGGTCTGTAGGCGTGTCTGATGAAAAGTCTCGATTCAGTGACTGCAGTGATGTGGATCGGCCGCTGAATCCAGGTCTAGGCAGGGTGCCCTTACGTTGAATCAGGTCAAGGTACATGCTCTGAGAACGGTGGCGTGTGCCCCAGAGCCCAAAATGTTTCATAGTACCATCCAGCCCTGCCCCCGATCCCAGCCTGCTGCCCCTTAAACCTGAGCGCCCAGGGAATGGCCCTTTACTGACAATCCTATCCAGACTCACGCACCTTCTCATGCGGTTCCCCACGTAACCACCTTCCCTGAACTGCAGGCCTTCATGAGCCAGCTGACCTGCAGCCTCATCATCAGGACAGCCAACCCCAGAGGAACTGAGCAGAGTCTTGGAGCTTGCATTTTCCCTCTCACTGCTCTGTGGGTTGTTTTTATTGTAGATGTGCACAATGCACTGCATAAGGTGTTCCTTCTCGGTTTGGAGCTTCTGGATCTGACTGCCATGTTCCTCCTGCAGTTTGCTGATGTTTATATCAAACTGCACAACCTTCTCCAGCCGGAACACACATTTTCCACAGAGGAACTCTCGTCGACCATCACGAGTCACCTCCCTACCCAGCACATGGGACAGGATGACTTGTAGCTTCCTCTTTCCCGAAGAGCTGAAGATCCAGCGACACTGGCTTCCCACTAATCGGACACCACATATGCGACATGGGTCCCTCATGGCACCTTCGATCGTCCACACTCACCCGCTTAAACCGAGTCCAAGAAATCTGTCACTGACACACCAACTGTCCAGTGACTTAATGGCCATCAGCTCGCCAGACAGAGAAGAGCCATCTATCATTTTCTCTCAACACACCAGCAAGCGAAGCACAGAGGAGAAAGACTGAGTGCAAAGCACTGTAAGCCCTAAGCCTTAATAATCCCTGCTCCCGCCTCTATTCCACTCTCCCTCATGCATGCAATCAAATCAACAAATCCTTTAGGACTGATCTGTGTTAGGGCCCAGGCCAGACCATCACTAGAAAACGTTCTCCCAAATGCACTAAAAAAGCCACCAGGTACAAAGCCTGGCCTCAAGCAGGTAGTGATGGCATCAGCTGGTCACTCTGACAGAGTGGATCCTTCCTGGCAGTACATGGAAGAATCCTCTTCAAGATTACAGAGTGCTTTTTGGTGTTTTGCAATACTCTATTACATCTGTATCCTGAAGAGGCCAATGGAAGCCCTGTCAAGTACTCTTGGTAAACACAGCCTTACAAAATCCTTCACAACACATGCAGCACATTCAATTGTTTGGCCACATCTCGCGAACACCTCCTGTCGACACCATTTTTCCACTTACTAAAGAAAGAAAGCCAATAACAACCCCTGACTACAGGCAGCAAACTAATCTTGTCTTAACCCTATGACCCAAGTCTTACGCCAAGGTCTAAAGAGGAACCGTGAACACTGCCCAGCTAACAGCTTTCTATTTTAAACGTCAACAACACAGTACTTTATACCAACAGCCTGCACAATGCTGGGGTGATCACTTTCAAATGCAAACAGATTTTCTCTAATGCAGTGACTACTTCTGAATGGATAAAATATAAACTACATCTGATATTTAACATTTTAACCAATTCTGTAAACTAGGGTTTATTTCTTAAAGCATAATTTGCATTTTTGTTGGTGAAATGTATACACAGCTGTCAAATACATTAACAGACTCGTCTCCTTCAGTTTATGCAAAGCAATCATGCTTACACATATAGAGTCCTTGAAAGGGGCCGGGAAAGACTTCAACTACAACACGGCAAAAAAAATAAAACACCCTTCATCTTACTGAAGTACGGAAATAAACTGAGAAATATTTTTTTTAAAAAAGAGAAGATATGAAAACAGATGCATATAACAGCATCTGTGAGTTTAAATGAATGACTGCTCCAACAGTGTAAAATAAAAATAATTTAAAATCTCCTGGTTTGACAAGACAGAAACAAGTAGAGAAAAAATACTTTTGGCTGCTCCTTTTATTTCCCAGGGGGTCGCCACAGCAGATGGAATTACACATTTAGATTTGGCACCGATTTTTGCGCCGGATGCAACACTTTGCCTTTATTCGGGGTTGGAACCAACACCAGTACTACACTGGCTTCAGACCTGAGGCTAGGTTTCAAACCAGGGAACTTTGGTGTGTAAGGCAAATGTGTTAACCACTACACCAGGGGAACAGAAGGGCCAACCAGCAGTCCATGTCACCTCACAGTAGCAGTTTAATGACATGTCAGAGAGTTTTAGAGCGACTGTATCAAAACAGCACCAACCTGATGGTCCGGCTGTGTTCTGTCTCTCTCTCTGTGAAGCTCGTCCCTCAGTGCCTGGGAAACAGTTGGAGTTCACTCAAAGTTAAAACTCATTTTAAAAAGGCGGTTATTAATCTTTATGAACATGTAAAACTCCCACCTTAAGCTCTTGATCTTTCTCAGCTATAAGATCAGATAGCTGTTTAACACTGTCAGCCGAGGGAGCGTCTGTCTGCTGGTCTGCGTTATGTCTCTGATGGATCACGGCTTCCTGGTTCTTTAAAGTGAACTTCAGCTGCTCAATGACACTGGGATGAGTAGAAGATATTAAAAATGCTTAAGTCTTTAACAAAATGATACTTTTTGTATATATACATTGTCTGTACTTTGTCCCTACTTGTCTTTCTCCTGCAGAGCCTGCTGCAGATCTTGGACTGCGCGGGGGGCTGGAACAGTAGTTAAGGTGCCAGGTGGACCCAGGGCTTGGAGCTGCTTCTCCATGTTTATATTCTTAAGCTTCTCCTGCTCAGCGATGGCTGCCATTTTTTCAACCTCTTCCTCTGCTGCACGTAAACACTGACATGATGCAAAAGCACAAAAAAAATTAATAAATTATCACTCCAGCAAGTGAAACTAACAATAGATAGATAGATATTTGGTTAATTTGAGCATCCAATCAAAAAGATTTTTAAAAGCAAGCTACAGCACATTAGTGCACATTAGCAGTGCCTGCTCTATAGTAAAGCAATTTATTACCTGTGGCAAACACATATTTGAAAATTAGCGTTATGCCACTCACGTGTTCTAGGTCAGCTATCCTCTTGTCAAATGCATCTCTGAGTGCATCCATCTCCCTCTGTGCTTGCTCTTTCACACGCTGGGGTTCTCCCGATTCTCGACCAGCCAGACTCTCCAGCGCTTTACTGAAAAACATTCACGGGACAAGATTAGCCCTCGCGGCCTTCTGTGTATGTCTGAACAGCCTGACATGTGACTTTAGCAGAAACTGAATAAGAGAATGACACATACGATGCAGACACGAGTAATTCCTGTTTCTCTGCCAGCTCTCTCTTCATGGACTCCAACTCCACCTTCAGCTCAATATTCTACAGAAAGACAACATTTCAGTAAAAACCTCACAGCTGGAGCCTAAAGACGGGTACGGGAAGCTCTCTCTTCAGGTCTATATAATGGTGGCATTGTTAAATGACACTTTGGGCTAAATGTGCTTACTCAAACAAAGCTGCCACAATATAAGAAACAAGATCAGATATGTGGGATGCTGGTTGAACAAAATCCAGCTGCTGTTGCTCATGCTGTGATCTCATTTGGTACTTGTAGGGAAACACTTAGTCACATGAAACTCTGCAGGGAGTGGTGTCAGATAAATGTATCACAGTCAGAGTAATGTAACAGTTTGTAATACTGAAATGAGTACCGCACCGTTCTGAATATGTCCTCAGTGGAGTCGTCACATTTCTGCTGCATGCGCTCCTCCATGAAGTAAATGCGCAGCTTCAGGTTAAAATTCTCTTTCTTCAGAGCTGTGATTTGCTGGGGATTAATGTAAAAAATAAATAAATAACACTTCCATTAGAATATTTTATTCTTCATCTGGCTACACTTTAAATGGATGCATTTGCTTGATTTAGTTTAAATGAAAAGAAAACAAGGTTGGAAGAAATAATTAGGGTCAAAGAAAAAACATGAGCCCTATATTGATGGATAAAAGCTGCCCGACATGTTTACACGACGGAAAGGGGCCATGTGCACAGTTATTTTTAAAATGCTTATGTGTGTGAAGTAGACTGTGCATCATTGTGCTCCGGGCTCAGAGCAGCATACATCTGGTAATGGGGGTTGGGTGGACAGTCAAAGGGAGGAGTCAGAAGTCTGAACCCCTTTGTAAACCTCTAATCATGCAGCCAGCCAGGCAGCACGAGCCCAACATTTTCAAGCACGCATTCCAATCAAATGCTGAAATATTGACTTCAGCCCACCTCAGTCCTCCTTCTCCTCCTCCTACACACAAACCTCATCACTAAATTTCCTTAAATGGTCAACATCATTTGGTTTTTGGCAGACAGAGGATCAGGTTATTACCCTGTTTGTTGTGCAGGGGTAAAGTGGAGTGCCTCATACAGACAGCTTAGTGTTTGAAAGTGTTACTAAAAAGCTGCAAATACACAAATTGCCGTAACAAGACAGTACCAGTAAACTGAGATTACTCACGTTCTCATAGTCCTTCATGGTGAGAGCTTTAACAGGGGACATCTTGTCAGGGAAGGATGGAGCTTAAAAGGTGAAAGAATGCAGTTTTATTAACATGAGCGACAACAGCAGTATAGGTGCGTAGCTTAAAGAATAACTCATCCTCGTTGCTTTGACACTGATTCTCACTGTTTATGCTGGAGAGATAAGAGAAGGAAAGGCGTCGTGTTTTCCATTGCACAGCCATCAGAGGTGGACGAACTCCCTGAGAGCTGCCCTGGTTAGACCAAACAGCTTACAGCTGATCGTGTAACACTAGTCGACGATACATTTCGCAACACAGAGTCCTGATTCATCACTTGCTGCTCCTCGACAGGAAAGGCTCCACCACGCATCCCTCTTAAAATATTAGTGACTTGTTTAAGTTTAAATTATTTCTAAATTTCAGAGAAAATATTTTCATCCTTGGTTGCGTTTGGTGTATGCTAGTGTATTCAACAAAAACATGGCTCTGGAATCCCACAGCGGCATTCGCACGTGTGCTGCCAATGTCCGACAGGCTGGTTTTGTCCTGACATTTTCATTTAAAAATATACTTCAGGATAAACATTATTTTTCTGGATTCTGCAATCATAACCATCATTCAAAAACAAAACATCACAGCTAAACGACTACTTCAAAGAATTCATATTTTTCTTGTTGCCCTTTGCTAACAACACATTATAATGATTTTTTTTATTAATGAAACTGCTGCTTTACTGAGCCTTCTTAAAATGTTAATGCACCTCTACTTACACCGACCTTCACTCAATCATTTAATATGCCTTAATAGATTTGTTATTAAGCTAAGGGCAGCTCCAAGACTCAATAAATTCTCTGACTCACAGGCCCTTAACAACCATGGGCTCCTCTAAAACCAATTGGAGATGTGAAATGAAGTTAATTGATGCCTACATAGCAGGGGGAGGTTAAAAAAAGATACCAAAATGTTTTCAACATGCAATTTCCTCTCTCTGAATTATCATTAAGAAATGGCAGTTAAAGGGAACTCTGGGAGTGAGGAAAAGCTCTGGAAGAGAAAAGCTTTCTGTCAAAGTAAAGACGTCTGGGCAGAAAGGACAAGCAGAACAATTTGACTGCAGAATGTGTATAATGTAGTGATTGTTAAAATGTTTTATGTCTTTCAGCTCTTTTAGAGACTACCGGTATGTTTGAACACAAAGCCAGCACAAAATTGATGTGACCTTCAGATAAAAATTGGCCATGACCAAAGGCAAATGTCATCGCATTTATTTAATCAACATGCCTAATATTAATGCTCAGCCCATACTGGTGCATACTTAATTTTCGAATGGTTTAGCTTGCAGTTTATTGTTCACACTTCACTGGCTTTACTGGTTTTGATGCACCAACAGGACCGACACGGAAGAATTATTAAGGCTTTGGAAAAACAGAATTCTGGATAAACAGATTTCTGCATATGAATGTGCAGAATCTGTAGGATTCTGCATGTAACGTTATCTCTAAACCATCAGCTATTGTCTGACAGTAAATTAGCTTTTAGATTAAATTATTTTCAGTTTCTCTACATTGGTAAACAATGACCAGGGCAGGGAACAGGAAGGCTTCAACTTGATATCTGTTATCCAAATATCTGGCTACAGCGGAAGCCCCAAAACATTGGCCACTGTCCCCAAAGGCTAAGTTAGCAGATAGGCGATAGATGGGTTCCCAGGCTGCAGAATCGCTAAAAGTATGTTTACATAAAAAAAAGGGAGCACTTTGCCACTAGGAAGACTGCATGAGCAGAGAGAAGAATGGATTCCACTCTCAGGAAACTCAGGATGCAAACATCATCCAATCAGTCAAGACAAACTGAAAAGATAATTATCTAACTGGTCCTGAAACATCAACATATACTCCCCTCCTAAAGTATTGTAACAATGAGAACAAGTCCTTTATTTTTGAGGTAGGCTGCAAACATTTGGGTTTGACATCAATAGATGAATATGAGACGAAAGATCAACATCTCAGCTTTTATTTCCAGGTATTTGCACCTGATACATATTTACAGATCCAGATATAATAACTGGAAATAAAAGCTGAGATGTTGATCTTTCGTCTCATATTCATCTATTGATGTCAAACCCAAATGTTTGCAGCCTACAGCAAAAACAAAGACACCTAATCATACATCTGTATAACTGTTGTCATGCTTGAACCTATGCAGGCAATGCCAAAAAAATCAGACATGAAAACATTTTTTAAAAAGAAGAGTTGTTCTATCCAACTGTCACAACACTGCAAGTGTTTGTGTGTGTCTGAGCATTTCAAAACAGCCTTGACAAATGGCCGCAGATGCTGACCTATTTCTATAAATTAGCTATTTATTGGCTTGCTTGTATGAATCTAGATTGTTGTATATTTCTGGCATATATCAAGAACATGGCGAAGAAGTATAAATAGGATTAGCTTATTATTATCATGCAGCTAGTCCCGATCACAGATTTGAAAACAAAACCGTGGGAGGTCACAGCAACGATTCAGCAGCGGTATTAATTAATACACATGGGAGACACACACCTGAGCATGAGCAAGAACAACAGGCAGAACAAAAGAGAGTCTTACTGTACCTGACATGCTGTCTGTAGAAAAATCTCCAGCGCCTATGGAGTCAGGCAGCCTGCAGCTGGGGACACAATCATTTGTTACTCATGCAGCCTAGTTACTATGAAAATTTGACTAAATTTTATTGTTACATTTACACCGTCACATTAAATTAAAAAAAATTATATTGAAAACCTAAAAAAGAAGAAGAACAAACTCAAGTGTACTCCTAAACAAAATGAAGACTGATTTTCATGGGTCTTTTTTTTGAAAAACACTAATTCATGGTGTTCATACATTACTCACGCTGGCCAGTTCCACTGGGCCCTAAGGATGCTCCATAAATAGCTTAAGAATGACTCTCTGCTTCATTTACATCCACTCTGGCAGAACTGCCTTTCAGTGTGTTTGTGTGTGTGTGTGTGTGTGTGTGTGTGTGTGTGAGAGAGAGACCATGTGCCAGTGGCAGCCTAGCTCTCATGTTCAGACAGACAGAAGGAGAGCAAGACAGATAAACCAATGGATGGAGATGGTACACAAACAGAGTACTGTGTCTCTGATCAGCTAAGCTTCACATAGTGATGGGACGGTAGCGTCACTCACTGACACAGTACAATGCACCAAACACTAGCAACACACATCTGGAGCCGCGGCTGCCACGGCACATACCAATAACTATCACTTGCGTAAATAAAAACATTAATTATTTGGGCCCAGGTTCACGTTCCTCCACCCTGACCTTTGTATGGAACAATATCCAGTTCAGCACTGAACAACTTCCTCCAAAATCTCCTGTCATTTAAACACAGTTTCTCTATTGAATTCCCCAGAGCTGATCTACAATTCCAGCATAAAACTACATTGGAACACATTTTAGATCTATTCTATGTCATATTAGATATTGAATCTTCTGCTTCTAATCACATAAATATGACCTTAAAGCATTATGTCCAGGCTCAGTCCTTTTCCAGGCTTTCTGTGAATCTGGGGAGACTGAATGTCCCTGCTATAAATAGACTGTTTATTGCTTCTAAAGTATCAGACTGCAAACACAATGACACTGCTCTTTCTCATCTTTGTTTTGCGGCAGCATAAATGGACACATTGCACTTACTGAAATGACTTATTCTTTAGAATAGCAAATCACAGTGGATGCCATTCAGCAATAAGAAAGCAACATGGCCAAACACTACTTGCTAAGGTGCATGTGCATGGATAACAGGAACACAAGCTTGGCAAACACACTGAAGGTTAGTAAAACTCTGCTGACAAGGATTGCATCACTGAGGTTTCACATGCCAAGCAAACTCCTTCCTGTGTAAATGCAGAGGAACGACTCCACAGCAGCAGCTCAAAGTAAAAAGCATAAACATGTAACACAACCTCCAAAGACAGCATCTCATAGAACTCTCTTAGAAGCGGCCCATGTCACTGTTTTTGACGGGGTTTTGCTGCAGCTGTAATAACCCCTCCAGGACCCAGTGGAAACAATGTAACAGCATGTAAACAGTGACTTCCTCTTTTTCTCACTTTGTTAAGCTGCTACTGACAAACATGAAGGCGGCTAAACTCACAATATCACTTACAGTAATTATTTAAAAAACAAACAAACACAACATTAAGTCAGGTAAGGGAACAATTTCGAAACTAAAAGAGTAAAGAGAGTCGGGTTTCAGAATTACCCAACAAGTATTTCGCACAGCACACATATCAGCTGACATCTTGAATTACTGAGGCACGCTGACCACCTGGATGAAAGCGTTCCCAACAAACACAACCTGGGCCAGCTAGGAAACTAACAGGGAGACACCATAGGCTTTAACGCAGAGTTGCTAAAACCAGCTTTCTAGAGGGGAAAAAAAAGGAAGCTATAACTAGCTATATTATTCAGCACTACCCAGGAAGAGCTCCGTGCAGCAAAGCTAATATTGAACGCTTCACCTACCACAATCACGCTCTTCTCCACGTAATGGAGAGCGGGAAAAGGAAAGAAAAATAAATATAAAACGTCAACTCCTCATTTTGTAGAAAGAGTGACGGAGACGCCGCTGATACAGTCTGACAGTGGTTCTCATGATTTCCGCTTTCTTTCACTGTCTGCCTGACAGCTTCACACGCCGACCTGCCACTCGCGGCAACATCACAGCAACATCCACAAAACTGAATGTGATTCATAACGGTGCTGCAATCGGCAATCAATACAGGGCAGCTCTTCTGGAGCAGCATTTATAGCCTACCGACTAAATGAAACTCACCCTATTACTACTGTGTAGGTACGCATTTTGCGACCTTTAATGAAAGTATGTTAATATAACCTCCCGCAGACACAAAAGTAACCTAAAAGTGGAAAATGCCGTGTATATAGCAACTATCACTGCCATCCCAATTAATAGCTTTTGTTTCTGTTTTATTGTGGTACATTTTGATAATCAAATCGATATTACAAATAGTTATTGCAAAATAATACAATTTTATGTGTGCGCATGAGCCCCAAATAAGAGATGGCCTAAGTTTTACTACACCCAAAACATACTGTATAACATTTTGGGTGCAAAGTAAGAAAAGCTATGCAATACGCTACATATGCAGACCACTGTTAAGTAACTTAAATCAGTAAAGTTAGGTATCTAAAACAATACAAATCGAGTGCTTTATAACAGCTATATAGTTTCTGTAAAACACTGTTTCTGTTTTCGGATTAGCTAAAACATACAGCGACCCTTAGGCATGCTAGCGTTAGCTCGCTAGCTTTTGTTGTTCGTTTTACCTTCCGTTGATGTCAACGGGGAGCGTCACATCGTCCCCCACGATGGAGTCCATAGTAGTGGTTCACTTATTTTGTGTTCTTACCAGGACAAGATATCATTTTACCAACTGCATGCAGTGTAAAGTTAAAAAAGCGGGACAGAATTCAAAATAGTCCAGGCTACCGCCATCATGATAAGGTAAACGTCACCATTGTGCACGTTGGAAACTGGTGCTGCCTTCAGGTACCGGAGGAAATATTTCGAACTGAAACTTAGTCTGTCATGCGCTGAAAAGACTAATATTATACTATTATATTTTGCTATTATAAAATATACTATTTTTTTTATTATTTCAAGCCCCATTTTAACATTGGTTTCAAAAATACATAGAGTCAAGATCACTATTATGACCTCAAGAATTAGATTTTTTTCCGAGCAGGTTGAAAGGCTGCATTGAGCTGGTGGATATAGAGGCAAAGCGATTGGCCAAAGCAAACACCGTGGGCAGGTTCATAAAGGCTCAAAAATACATACATACCGTCAGCTGGGAGACTCTTCAGCTGTCATTCAGACACAGGTATATTATTGCTGGAAAAGACGATTACTTTTAATTATAGTGCCCAATAATCCGTATCCTGTGGACTTCCACTTTTGAATCAATACCAAGATTGATCCAAAACAAACAGGGCCAGCATTGATCAAACACTGTAAGTTTGGATCAATATTGGCGCTTTCTCTTCTCCAAGAGCAGATTAGGACTAAACTAGTTTTAGTAAAATCCAAAAGGAAATGAACCACATGACAGATTTGTGTGTTTTTCCCACATATTTACTGGGATGGTAAAAAACAAACAAACAATAAAACGAGATGATTTATTGGGATGATTTATTTGTGTGTGTGTTTAGTGAGCAGCACGGCGGGTGGGCTGCTTGGTGCCACAGCATAATTAAGATTTGCTCCAATAAGTGGGCTAATTACAACATTTAGTACAACGAGCTTACAGTAATGATTTCAGTCTGTAGTTTATCGCCCATGTAAGTTCTGAAAAACATCTAAACCCTCCCTTGTGTAAACAGCCGCTGCACAAGAAATAATTCAGAGAACAATAGCGACATCATGTGGTTTTATCCTTAATTTCAGGCAGTATTAGTCATTGCTTAAGTTTTGGTAGTTTGAAGACGTGGGAGAAGCAATATAGCCGCCCATAAACCAAGAAAGGGTTATTAGGCACTCTGAAGTCCATCATTCGATAGTGAGAAAAAGTATTCACAAGTGGAAAACATTCAAGATGTATGGCTTGTTTGCATCTGAACAAACCACAAAACATCAGGGTCTTTTGGATAAATTAGATGTTCGACGCATGCATATCAGCACAAACACCTCATTCCAACTGTAAACCACAGTTTACAGTTGTAAACTGTAGAGGGGTGGTAGAGAGGTGATGATCTGGGTTTGTTTTGCAGCCACAGGACCAGAGAACCTTGAACTCCTCTGCAAAGTATTCTAGAGTCAAATGTGAGACCATCTGTCCGACAGCTAAAGCATGTCTGAAACTGGGCCATGCAAAAGGACAATGATCCCAAGCATAGCAGCAAATCTACAGCAGAATGGCTGAAACAGAAAAGCTGTTGGAACGGCCCAATCAGACTTCAACCTGACTGAAACGCTGTGTACCTCAGTTTGTTCTGCAGTTCTTCCCTTTAAATCTAACCTCTGCTTCCTCTCCTCCTCTTCCTCCATCTCTGAGTGACCTTCTCTCTCCTGTAAACACTGCAGCTGTTCTTTTACAGTAGCTCGCAGACACACTGTGTAACAAACGGCACACACTTTGTGTGTTTGCCGATGTTTGTTTAGTATTTAGAAACGTTGCATTTAAAATTACCTGCCAAACGCTACTGCCTTTATTTTTGCTCGAAAAGCATTAAGACACCTGAAGGAATGGCATTAATGAGAATAGAGAATTCCTCTGGAGTCACATGGAAATTATGTCTGGACGGAAATTCAGCTTAAGAAAGCAATGATCCTTCTTCATTTAATAACTAAGGTTTGTCCCCTTGTGCTGCATTGAGGTGTCCAAACAAGTGCCTGTAGTGTCGAATTTCGTGTGGCTGCAAAATCGCACAAAATTTGACAAAATATGTAAGAAAATGCCACAATATAGAAAGAGCTCTTCAGTGTGGAGCGGTAGAAATAATGTTAAAAACACGAGAATGCAATCTGGACTTTAACCCGACGTCGCGGACCACTGACTGACTGACAGGTGAGGCTAAACCGTAAAAAAGCTACGTAATTTTAGATATCTCAAGGTACAAACATATATCGCATACATTAGTTAAATAAAAGGAAGTGTAAGGACCTTCATCCTTTGCCCGTTTCTCCTCTTCTTCTTTTTCTAAACTGTGACTTGATGCTTCTTTGGTCTTTTACCTTGATCCATATTTACCTTTTGACAACAGTCTCTTCACCCATCAATCAACCAGAGTCACGTGACGTAAACAAATTCACGTAGCCTATGACTTTTTTTTAATTTTATTATTATTTTTTTTACATTTTTCACATAGCTACATCGCCCACTGCACTAATCTGACATGGAAATGAGCGGTAGTCTAACCCTAACCCTCTACCTAACCCCCAAAACTGGCGAGTTTTGTTTGGAGTTTTTTTGTTGTTGTTTTTTGTGATGGCACTTGTGCGCCCTCAAATAGATTGCGCCCTGGACAGTCGCCCACATTGCCCACAGCAAACACCGTTCCTGGTTGGACCTTAACAGAACTGTAGATAAATGAATAACCACAAACCTCAAAGAACTGAGGTGATGTCTGTGAATTCCAGACTTCAGGTGGTCACAAATGAGCTGCAGCAAAGTATTAAAACAATCCCTACATTTATATTAGTTTGTATTCAGTTTATTCGGAGTCTGTGCAAATTGATTAATTTGTTTATTACTTAATTCGTCCAGACAGGTCAGTGAGCACTCAGGACAGTATCCGGAGGTAAAATGATGAAAATGGTGTCCATGCTCAAGTACTTATGAACCCGACTGTATTTGTAGGCTCCCGAAGGCCTCTACTCAACTAACCATGGTGTCACCTTGTGGAAAAAATTACACCCGTCTGGAGTCATATTGCAAAGCCAAAACACACTATGTGTTTAATTATAGCTAAGTTGTGCAACCAGTGGCCCGAAAAGCGTTTGCATCTGCTACCATTATAAAACAGTGCATACGGACTGATGCTGCCAAGTGACCAAGGACGTTTTTACTGTATGTCAAAGCTACAAATTTTTAGAATATTATTAGGCTGGTAAATAGTAGGTTATGTTTCCCATCATGTTTTATGGACAGTGGTTAAAGTAAAAATGCAAACACAAATTCAAAGTATTTATTGAACAAATGGACACTGAACAATGGCTAAAGAGTAGACAGAGAAAGGATGAAGGCACCAGAAACCGTCTTATTCAGAGTTCGAGGACTTTCTCGCTGCATTAGGCTGATATTTCCAAACAGATTTTAATTTTAAAGGCAAAAGGAAGTTATCTTTCCAAGTCCTGTGAAAAAAATGTGAGGTATTCTTAGCTTCTTTAAATGTCTACAACAGATTTACAAAAAAAAAAAAAAAGAGAAAGAAATGGAAAAAGAAAATTCACATATCTGCATAATTCTTTAAAACACAAGTTATAGTATAGCACAGTCCTGTTACAGTACGTGTTTGATTATCATAGAGGAACATAACAAAAGTTACAAAAATAAAAGAATTAACATTGCAATAAATTTGTTCTCTGGAGTCCCAAATTTACACATAAAACAAATCTATAAACTCCAAGACCAGTTGGGATAACTGATTTCAAAAGTTGTCAGAGAGAATATTATTGCTTCAACCAGCAGAAATTTGCTGAGTCAGCAACCACATTAACAACATTAAATAACATTAAATTAGTAAGTAGGGGGGATCCACTGTATACAGCAAGGTTTACACAATTATACACACGTGTGTCCCGGCTACATCAAAGAAATAGTTTTCATGTCGTTAAAAACTACCTCCACTAGGTGTGTGTTCTAAATGTAATACATACAGCTGTGGCAGAGGAGGGGGCTTTATACAGAGAGAAAAAAATCAAATGCTGAGATTTATCTGGGTATACAAAAGCAGAAATCAGGTTTGTTTTTTTAGTTCTCTCTAAAAAACACAGATCAGAATAAACTCTCTGATACACTTAAAACTGCAGCACTGAACAGTTTTAAATGAACAATAGATGGCCGACTCTTAGGGAGCTATGTGGTGTTGGATGGGACATTATAGTGCTTTGCACAGCTATGGCAATATTTAAAATTTGTTTAAGTATGCATATACTATAAACATTAGGCTATTTTAGCACAGTGTTGTAAATAGAGCAGTGTGCATTAGAGAGAGGACTGGCTTATAAACGGAGGCTGTTTCCTGTATCCCCACCACCCTCTCATGTTGCTCAGTTCTCCTCTATCGGAGAGATTATGACTGATGCTGACTAAAATAAAAACACCTACCTTTTACTGCCAATGATAAATAAAGAAGCAAGGAAACTCCACAGTTAGAGAAACATTACTGAGAACTAGAGCTCCATCGTCTTCCTAAATCTGACCCCTAATCTCCATCCAAATTCTCCCTAATCATCAGTGGCATCTGGTTCAGTAAGTACTTTATATACCTCTCCCCCTTTCCCCACACCATCTCTATCTCTT